>JABUQX010144059.1:22500-37770 GCA_015478945.1 Trachelipus rathkii
ATATATATATATATATATATATATATATATATATATATATATATATATATATATATATATATATATATATATATATATATATATATATATATCTCTATATATATATATATATATATATATATATATATATATATATTGATAGATAGATATCGAAAACTAATGACTAATACTCTACATTGAAATTCCTAAACGTGAAGTGTTTTATCATGGGGATCAGGGTTAGGATTACAAAGATTTATTATATATGTATATATATATATAACTTCTGTAAATAATATATATATATATATAGCATATATAATATATATAATAATATATATATATATATATATAACTATCTTTATATATTATATATATATAATAATATAACCAAATGTATATATATATAAAATAAATAACTATATATATATATGTAATATAATATAATATAATATGATAATAATCATAATAACTAATAATAATATACTAATATGTATATAACAGCAACACCAGCTATATATATATGCTCTTCTGCTCTTGTATATATAATATATATATATATATATATATATGTATAATAATAATAATAATAACCAGCATATGTATATATATATATATATATATAATATGTATATATAACTCTGTATAACCCTTATATATATTATAAACTATATAACCTTAACCAATATATATGTAGCATAATAGCATATAGCCACCTTTATATATACTGCTATAACTATATATATATGTATAACCTTGCCAGTATATCCCTCACTCTCCTCACTCATATAACATATATATATATATATATATATATATATATATATATATATATATTTTACAGAGATATTACCATCACTCACGGGCGGGGGCCTAATCAAGGAGGGGTGTGTACTCATAACGTCCGAGGCAGGACGAAAGAGTAAGCAAGGAGAGAGAGAATAGCTCACATTCTCCCACCGACCAGTTGCGAACCTGGGACCCTCGCTTTGTTGGGCGAGTGCTCTAACACGAGCTATCAGGCGCTTTTATATAAATAAAAATATATGTATATAAATACACATACATATACATATAAATATATATACATACATAAACACATATATATATATATATATATATATATATATATATATATATATATATATATATATATATATATATATATATATATATATATATAACATATATATATATACTATATATATATTTATATATATATATATATATATATATATATATATATATAGTAATATGTAATATAATATAATATAACAATCTTTAATATGTATTATGTAATAATAATAATAATAGCAATAATATAATAATAATATATATGTATATATATAATAATATATGTATATGTAATAATAATAATAATAATAATAATAATAATATAATATGTATCAATACAACCCTATTATATTAAACATGGCCCAATGTTATCTGGGTAATAATATATATAGCAATAATAATAATCTAGCAACTATATAATATATGTTTGTATAATATAACTTAATAATATATGTAATATTATAATAACAGTAATATGTACTGATCAATAACTCTTCCTCCAATAATAATAATAATATTTATGGAAATAATAAAAATAAAATGTAATAATATGTAATATATAATGATAATAATAAAAATATAATATATATATATTAATAATAATGACATATATTTATAATATATATTAATATATATATATATATATATATATCAAATATATATGTAATATATATTTCTCATAATATATGTATAGTAATAATATATAATATTTGATAAATATAATAATAATGCTATATATATACATAATCTAATATTAATAATATATAATAATAATATAATAATAATAAATATAATAATAATATATATATATATATGATAATAATAAACAATTTACAATAATTATATACATATAAAACAAATTTGTGGATAGAGAGAATATTAATAATAATAAAATAGTATTAATAATATATATATATATATGCTATATATATATATATAATAATATACATGTATATATATATATATAGTGGCATAGATAAATATGGGGACTAGCTCAAATGTTCGACAGGTCAAATGGTTGACACGACATCAAAAAAAAATTTCCCGTACAGCCCGCCGCAGGCGTTAGGATAGGTTAGGAGTTAGTTAAGTTAAGTTTTGCTGGATTCGTTAAGAAACTCTAAATAACCAGATTTTTCCAATGTCGACCATTTGATCTGTCGATCATTAGGTATTAAAACCATATATATATATATATATATATATATATATATATATATATATATATATATATATATATATATATATATATATATATATATATATATATATATATATATGTATATATAGTATATATATATATATATATATATATATATATATATGATTCGACTGTCATCGAGTGTGGACGCGGTGGAAACCAGAAGGGAGGCGAAAAAGAAGCAGTAGAAAGAAGACTGCAGAAGAGTGTTGAAAATCTGAAAGGATTATACATTGGACAGAGGATTGAAAATCTGAGAAGGAAATTATTAAATGAGTATTTTGGGAATTGTTTGTAAAGAAGAGAGTAATTTAAGGTTTGAAGTTTCATCTCTAGTAAAGAAAAATTTATGTTAACGAATCAAAATTTCAAAATATTAAGTATTTATTTTTAAATTATTTTCATATAAAATTCAAGATGGAGGAGCAACAATTTTTTCGACAACATTTCTTTTAATTAATTATTTGGAATAAAATGCAAAATTAAAAGAAATAAAGAAATGTCAAACTTTAAATACTATGAAAAGTGAAGCTGCGTTTCGCGAAGTCGTCGAGTCATAGGAAGAAAATTCATAATTCTCTTCGTCTGATAGCAAGGGGCTGAAAACCCCCTTCTATCATTTGTTTCTTTTCGTGAATGGTGATGATAAGTTTGAAAACTTATCAGCCACCAACACCACCCTGCAGCTTATGCGGGATGGTTGTTTTGTATAGATAAATAAAAATATTAAAGATATATATAATAATAATAATATATGTATATAATATATATATAACAATAATAATATAAATATATATATATATATATATATATATATAATATATATGCTGCTATATAATATATATATATGTAACTATAATAATATATATATATATATAGTATATATGTAATAACTAATATATATATATATATGTATAATAACATATATGTATAATAGCCAGCCAGCATAATAACTGTAACAATAATACAACACCAACCTTTAATCATTATCTATGTATATATATAATAACACAACACTAAAACTAATACTAATAATAATAAGAATATTTCTATGGAAGTACATAATATGTATGTAGTAGCCAATAATAATAGCTAATATAACCAACAGCCAATAGCCAATAATATATGTAATAATATAATATATAATAATAATAATAATATATATATAATAGGTAACCAATTTTTATACACTATTTTTATACACATATTGTTTTAATATAACAGCACAATATATAATAAAAATATGTAATAATAATACAATAATAATATATATATAATAATAATAATATATATGTTATTTTAATAATATATAATATGTATATATACTCAATAATAATATTAATAATAACAATAATAATAATAATATGTATGTAATAACCAATAATATATATATATATATAATATGTATCAGGAGACGATTACTACACTCATTGCTCGTGCTTAACTCGAATATTCATAATGAAACGATTGATCTTCTACAAATTTCGTAAAGTTACGATAAAATTCTCTTATTTTTTGCGAAAATTGGTCATCTGAAAGAATATATTACATAATACATATAAAAGATTATGTAAAATTTAAACAAAAAGTGTAAGAATCATCACCATTGAATAATGCTATTTTCAATCAATTTTAAAAAGGTGACTGCTCGTGCTTCTCAGCGGAGAGAAAATTTGAACCAGTCTACACTCTACATATTTGTGAATTAATTTTTTAAAATGTGTTTTTCCTACCTAGGAATCTAATAAAACACTCATTTTATTTAAAAAAAATTAAAATAAACATTTATTTGTTCTTAATGCACATTTCGGATAAAAATAATTAATATATTTAAATTCTAATACCTGAATTTGAAAGAAAAACAATAACAGTTACCCATCGAATCAATTTTAAGTTAAAGAAAACTGTAAAATAGGAATAACTCAAATATATAATGTGAATAATTTTTGGGTTATATATATATATATATATATATATATATATATATATATATATATATATATATATATATATATATATATATATATATATATCATATATATATATATATATATATATATACTAATATATATATATATATATAGCAGTGTAGTATAAAAGTGCCTATACCAATAAGCTGATATATATATATATATATATATATATATATATATAATATATATATATATATATATATATATATATATATATATATATATATGCAATAACTAAATATATATATAATAATTTTATATGTATATAAATATATGTACAAGTTACTCAAATATTTACATATAAATGGCAGCAAAATGTATATAAATGTATTTTTTTTTAATAACTATATATATATATATACTCATGCTGCTCACTCTCTCTCTTTCACTATATATACTGTATATGTATATATATATATATATATATATATATATATATATGCTGCTGCTATATATATATATATATATATATATACAATTTTTCATATATATAATTTTTCAGAGGGTGGAGTCGGAGTCAGGTCGGTAATTTTCAAGAGGTCGGAGTCGGAGTCAGAGTCAATATTGAAGAGGGTGGAGTCGGAGTCGGAGTCGGAGTCGGAGTCGGAGTCAGGGAGTCGGTAATTTTGAACCAAACTCCCACAACCCTGGACGGTATATATATATATATATATATATATATATATATATATATATATATATATATATATATATATATATATATATATATATATATATATATATATATATATATATATATATATATATATTATATTTAAAATATACCTCCTATATATATATATATATTTTTCTTTTTATATATTTTATATTTATTTATATAAAAGCGCCCGGTAGCTCAGTGGTAGAGCACTCGCCAAACAAAGCGAGGGTCCCAGGTTCGCAACTGGTCGGGTGGGAGAATATGAGCTATTCTCTCCTTGGGCTTGGCTTCGTCTTGCTCGGACGTTAAATGAGTACACCCCCTCTTAGATTAGGGCTCTGCCCGTGAGCGGTGGTGTTTATCTGTATATATATATATATATATATATATATATATATATATATATATATATATATATATATATATATATATATATATATATATATATATATATATATATATATATATATATATATATATATATATATATATATATATAGAATACTAGATAAATATCTTTATACTGATGCCAAATCATTCAGTACTCTGAACGATCTGGAACAGTCAATTAAGGAACCTACACATATGTCAGATCGAACTACCAATTGTTGAACATGCATCAATTATATTTAACCACTATTCCTCAATATAAATGCAGCATTTTCCCTCCTATCGGCCTCTCTGACCACAATCTCGTAACTCTTAATTATAATACTTTCTCTCCAGCAGCACCACCATTTTCTAACCGTACTTTCTGGCACTTTAATTGGGTTCTCATTGGGAGGCATTTCGTCTCTTCTTTGCTAACTATTCTCCTGTTTTGCCTCAGAGGATGCTTTGGTCGCTGCTGAAAAGGTAGGGGCCGTAATTACGAATGGGATGAACAAGTTCATTCTATCATCAACTAAATCTTTTTCTTCCCAAAATAGATGGTTCGATAGAGTCCGTTCTTATTTCCATTCAGGAAGGAGATATCGCATATCGGGTATGGAAAAACTCTCGTTCTCTTTTCACTCCTACTAATTTTCATTCTGCTCGGTATCCTGGCAAGGATATTATTCGACAGGCTAAGCGCACTTTTACTAAAAGGAAGTGTGTCAACCTCTTGTGTTCTACTGTTGATAAAAAAAAATTTGGTCTCGACTCTCCTTCTGAAAATGCTAATGTATTTTTCATCTAATTCATCTAATTCCACCCTAGCTGGACGATTCTGGCATCCCTCTTCCTACTCCTCCACTCAGGTGTCCCATGTTTCTGAATGTGATTACACATGGTCAGGTGTATGAGATCCTGAGACCAGTTAACGTCAGGAATGCTAGTGGTCCTGACGGCATTCCTTCCCGTGTACTGAGGGAGTATGCTTCTGAGGTGACGCCCTTTCATGTTCAACTCTACTCTCTGTGCCTTAATACTAAAACTTTTCCTCAATGCTGGAAGCTCGTATGTTCAGCCTATCCCGAAAAAAAGGTAGCCATTCTGATCCTTCTAACTACCGTTCTATAGCTCTCACTTGTATTTGTATAAAGTCTTTGAAACTCTCCTTAACTTTCATTTCCTGGATTATCTGGAGTGTCATTCCCCTCTTTCAGATCATCAGTATGGCTTTCGACGCTCGAGGTCAATTGGTGACATGCTCCTATCTCACTGATTTATGATCTTCTGCCCTTAAGGGACTATCGGGAGGCTTGTGTGATGGCAACATGTCAAAAAATTTTTTTGATCGAGCATAGCACGCGCCAGTGTTCTCTAAACTCCCTTTTCCTTTGGGTTTCCTTCATATATATATATATATATATATATATATATATATATATATATATATATATATATATATATATATATACTAATATATATATATATATATATATATATATATATATATATATATATATATATATATATTCTATATATATATATATAGTTTGGAAAAAATAATGCCACTAGGTAGTATTTCAATAACAAATTAGACTTTAAAAATGAAAAAAATGCTGCGAAGTATGCCTACAAGGTTAAATGAAAAAAACAATATATATATATATATATATATATATATATATATATATATATATATATATATATGTAACAACTATATATATATATAACTGCTATATATATATATATATGCTGCTGCGCTCTTCTTCTGCTATGCTGCTCTTATATAACATATATAATTACTGATTACATGGATGTTACATTTGTTTTGATATTTTATTGTATTTTTATATATTGTTGTTACATGAAACCAACAATAAATTTGAGCAGTGATAAATATAATCAAAAATTTTTACATACAAAACAAGGTAATTATTAATAAAATCGTAATTCTTTAAGCATCGTACGTTGGGCAATTACCGAGGAAAGCTGAAGACTAATATTTTCTGAAATGCAAATATCTTATATAGAAATACCATAAAGCAAGAAAAAAAGTTACGACAAGTAGATCCATCTAGGTTTGGTACAGGTTTACTCCATCGTGGATCCATATAGGTTAGGTTTTGTTTTATGCCCTCCTAGTTCAGGTTATGATAAGTTTTGTTAGGTATATGCATAGAATCAATATACAGAAAAAAAATCAATAAGAGGCAATTTTGAAACATTATTACACCCTACCTTAAATTCTTTCACTTTTTAACAGTGAAATATCGTTAACTGCAAAATGTACGTTCTTGCGCCCTAATATTTAAGTTTTAATATATTAAAATTTCATGTTATTTCTTATCATCATTTTTAAATTACTGTTTGTATCATATATTAACAATATATGAATTTCTCTTATAAAACACAATTCCAGGAACGAAAATCAATAAAAAATGTATCGTTATTTCAATAATTTTAGGATAAATACATTAAATTTTTGGGTAACTAACCTAATATATGACCTAACCTAACCGAACATAACCTAACCTGACCTAACCTAACCAAACGTGACCTAAATTAACCTACCTAATATTAACTGGGTCTGACCTCTTAAATGTCCATATATATATATATATATATATATATATATATATATATATATATATATATATATATATATATATATATATTTTTCTATATATATATATATATATACTATCTATATATATTGTTTAGGTTACTACTATATACGTAGTTTTTTAATTTACGCGCAAAAAACAACTCTCTGTGAAAATTATTCTACACAGGCTGAATGTTTGAAATCTTAATCTTATTGTTCCTATTGTTCCTGTTATATGATAATTCTGTTATTTACAATCATAATATTTAAATGAATATTTGCTTTTTAAGAGGTTGTAGATTGAAGAAAAGCCTTTTATTTCTTGGCATGATATGCTGTCAATTTTACAGAAAATCATTCTCAACAGATCACCCACTGCACCTAGAAGAAAGCAATCACGCTAGCATTATATTATTCTAACAAATTCAACATTCTTCCTCCCCCACCTCCAGATACTCCCTTTATCAAGCACATCCACACTCTTTTAACTCTAAGAACGATATCCGCATATCCAAATCCCATAAATCAACCACTCCACCCGATATGAACAAATTTTAAACCGTCAAATCTGCGTAATTCTATCCTGTCTCACCTCTGGGAATCATCCCTCCCTACAAGAATACAAATTCAAAATTAATAAGGCACCCCCTCCCACACTGTCCACTAACGACAACACAGAATATCTTTTGTTAAACTGCCCCGACTTAATGAACATCAGATATAACTTCAATACGATCATAACCCGACATAACGGACCTCTGGGCTCGGGGCCTGCTTTGATGGCACAATATCTAGAGGTAGCCCGTTTTTCGTAGGAGGGGATGGGGGTCTACAAAGGTAATAGTAAAGGTAAAAGTATATACTCTTATATATATATATATATATATATATATATATATATATATATATAGTACTAGAGCGGCGGTTTTGGATGCCGGAAGTAAAACCGGAGTAAACGATCATTCGCCCTAAACCGGAAGCGGAAACCGGAGTAAATTTCCGGTAACATCGACGAAAAACCGTAAGGTTTTTTCGAAAATAGAATAAATTAATTAATTAATAAACATTAATTAATTAATTAATAAATAAATTAAAAATTTTTAATTACCGTGTAATTTCTACCCTTTATCGACGAAAAAACCGAAGGTTTTTTTCGAAATAACTAAAAATAAATAAAACAATAAAAATGAATTAATGAAATAATTACTTAATAAATAAATTAATTAATCACATACATACTCACACACACACACACACACACACACACACACACACACACACACACACACACACACACACACATATATATATATATATATATATATATATATATATATATATATATATTTATATATTAAATATTTCTTTACCCTATCCTTATTCTCGCATTATCCCCCTCCCCATCCGCCCGTTCGCCCGTCCGCCCGCCCCGCCGTCCATCTGCGTGCCAGCATACCCGCTGGACCACCCTCAATGGTTCTTTTCATGAGCTCGCGGAGAAAGGGAGGAGGCGATTGTATTCGACCTCTCTCTAAAGCTTTCAAAGATAAACTGATTATTATTCCAGATCGAAATTTTTCTTTCTTTTTCTTCTTTTTCTTTTTTATTATTATTATTATTATTATTATTATTATTATTATTATTATTATTATTATTATTATTATTATTATTATTATTATTATTATTATTATTATTATTATTATTAAAATATTCAAAAAATAAAATAGGTTAAGGAAAAGCAGTCAGTTTTCTCATCTTGTTCTTTTTTTCATTTATTAAATGAAAATGTACATTTAAATTGTACAATTTACACGTTTAAACTATATAATTATACAATTTACACATTTACAATACATAATTATATATATATATATATATATATATATATATATAATCTATAATTATATATACTTTTATTTTATATATATATATTTTTCATATATATATATATATATATATATATATTTATTACATAGGAAAAGTTAACATAGAGGTTCGAGAGGACCTCTGTATCCAAAAGGTATAGTTCGAGCCGTGTTTATAATAAGAGCCCTCTTTGTTGAAGTCATTCTCAGTTTCTTTGCTTCTTTTCTGATTGATACCTCGCCCTTCTTAGTAGCCCTAAAAGTCATTGAAGGAGTATTAACTTCTCTATATCGACCGTTTGTATTCACATACGGTTTATCTGAATCATCTAGATTGAAAACCATATTATGAAGAGTGGGAGCTCCTTCCTTTTCTCTCATTTGTTTAATTGCAATTGCTGTTAGGTCCTTATCTTTTATAGCGTTGTAATACTCTTCAGCACCCATAAGCCATTCCCTCACTTCGTTGTCAGCATCTGTATCGACTTTATCTAACACTATTTTCAGCATACCGTCAAAATTGATAATATCACTACTCAAATTACTCAATGTTAATCCCTTAGCTTTCAGAATATGGTCGATGGTACCATCAGGTTTTATAAGCCGAACAGCGTAAGATTTAGGACCAGTGCAAACAAAGCTGTCGGCTGTAATACCAGCACCGATTTCGTCTGTCAAATCACCAAGAAACCTTCCTGTCGGGTACGACCTCATCTTTTTTAGCTACAAAGATGCAACTATCGGTGTCGCAATATAATACCCTTTGACCAAGTTTTTCCATAAGTTTGTATAGTTTGACTCTTGCATGAGCTGTAGTGAACGCAGCGATAGCTAGATTTGTAGACTTTGAAGTGTTATACGCATAAGCAGTGTAGCGTACAGAAACTATATGTTTTTGTCCAGCAACCACTACATTTACGATTTCCAAATCGGCTTGCTTTGCCAATGCCCAGACCTCGGCGTCACTGTGACAAATGATGTCTTCTGTGGCAGGTGCGCGTTCAGCCATTTTTCCCCAAAGAGAATTAAGACATAACTTGGCAATGAAACGGAGACCTGGATTGCTCTTGATATTAGCCTTATCTAGTTTAACGCCTTCAATTCTTTCAAACGCCTCGATGAAAATGTCAAGTTCAGGATCTGTGAGACCGGTGATACCTTCAGGGTACCCTGAAGCTTCAGTTTTCCATTTCAGGAAGGCTTTCACGTAGTCTGTGAACAAACCGATCATAGGTGTGAATTTCCAAATTTCAAAGATCTTGGTAATCTTGTAGCCTTTTTCAACAGCCAATTTTAGCTCGGGTGTTGTGTAAACACCCTTAATCTCGCGTTGATTATCAGTGTGAGTGCACAATCCTTCGTATCCTTCTTTAGCGCACGTTCGACATAGAGTAAATATTAGTCTTTCTTTATACCTCCCTGGTAAAACAGGGATGTATAAGTTTTGAGGTGGTAAAACGCTAACGTAGGCCACCCCGAAATATTTCTCGTGCATGTTCGCTGTGTATTCAGGAATGCTAGGGATGTCACTTCCAACAAGTTTCTTAGGGATGCCTGTAGGGAACTCTTGAGATTTTTGTACCCATGGGTACAACGAAGTGAAATCTAAGTAACAAATTTTGGTATCACCGTCTGTGGGAGGGAAGTAATACACAAATGGTTCTGTACGCCCTCCGTACAATGCGTCACCAATAATAAGTCTATGATTGGCGACATCATTACCTATTCTATTGACATACGGTCTCAGAAGTTCGGTATCTGCCTCATCGTCAGAGTCAGCATTGAGTATACTCACCAAGCACTCCTCTTTCATTTTTTTCCATTCGCATTCCCACACCCTCACAACTTCAAAGCCGGCTCTTCTGTATGCTTCTTCCTGCAGCATGGTTGTTCTATACCTATCGAGACTAGAGACACCTCTATGTTCAACCTTACCATCTTCACAACTCTGATACCCATGCCAAATACATCCATGGAACAAGTACACTATGCGTTTCTTTTCCACTGGTCTAGCACCGGGTACAGACGCAGCCTCATCCATTTCCCTCCATCTCTGTTCATTCCTGGCTTTCAGCTGGTTGTCTACTTGAAGCTGTCTGAGGGCTACAAAGGCGTCTCCATCAATAGGTGTATAATCAACAACAGGAACCTCAGTGTACCCGTCAGGATGCACGTGTTTATTCTTAAGTTTAAACACTCGTTCGCCTCCATTCCGGGCATGGGTTATCCTTTGGCCAGTATACTTCTCCATAAATGCTATCCAGCGAATACCGAATACCTTCATACGAATAATTTTTCTCTCCGTGTCGACTAATATGAGCAACAGTATCATCTTTCATATAATGAGTTTTAAAGACTCTAAAACATAATGAAGCAATTGTACAACATTCCGTTAAACAATCTATTTGGAACATATCAATGAACATCTTTCGGAATTTTTCAAAACTTTGACGTAAAATGTCAACATCCTGCACACAATATTTAGTGCATTCAGCTTTTATGTCATACTCTCTATTTTCGAACGAGCTATACCATTCGTTAAATTCTCGTTTCTCTGACTCTTCCATACGCTCAGTTTCAAATAATTCTCTAGCAGGTATCTTTCCAACATAATTTACATTATCCTGAGTAAGAAATCTGTATGGGAAGAACCCTTTAGCTACATCACCTTTAAGCCCCATACATTTTGGTAGCTTCTTCAAAGCACAGGGCATGTATAAGAGAGTATCTTTAAACGTTATATTATGCTGAGCTGTCATAGTGATGATCTTTGTACCTCGTTTTACAGGGTTACTAGAAATAACACTAGCACCGGGTCTCGCTAATAATTTACTGAACACAAATTGAGTGTCGAACTTACCTCCATTATGAGCTGCTACTATTATTTCGTCTTTCTGATGTTTTTTGGAAAAACTGAATAAATAATTTATGAATTTATCCACTGGACACTTGTCTGTATCATTTTCAGCATTCAAATCCAAATGGAAGATTTCCTGACGTTTAGTTCCACATTTCTCGCACTGTTCATTTCTTAATTCTTTATCGCTGCAATTATAGCAAACCAACATGCTCACAAGTAAGTACGGTACCATGTCAACAACTGATTTACCGTCACCTTTATCAGTTTCGTTGTGATTATACGTTTCCACATCGTAAAAAAATGTAAAAACATTTTTCTTTTCCTTCCAGTCCTTTTCTTTCTTTTTCAATGTTTTCATGAAACATTTATGAGCCCCTTTATCAGGGTTATACTTCTCGTCGCATACTCCACAACGTATATTCACACAGTCATGTCTCATATCGCCTTTATTATCAGCTATTGTCGTTGTATCACACAGCTCACAAATTTTTATTTTCTTACACACCCATTTATCGTTTTTTCTATGGTTCTTAAGACATTCTTCGTTATAAAAGTTACGATTACATTCTGGGCAATACTTTAAAGGAATATTATTATCTTCAGCCCTTCCCCCGCATTCATATGTGAGACACTGTTTACATTTATAATATTCACATTCCTTGTTTAGATGTAAAGCCATATTTGTTACAAAACTGTAACATTGTCTACAAAAAATTTCTCCCGTTATATTCTTAGGATTCACACTACCAATTGTTAATTTGATTTTATCGTTGGGAAGAGGGTAATAATAATGAGTATTAACAGCATCCCATCCAATTATATACAAATCTTTATCTCTATCATTTTCTCTGGGTTTATAAACCACATGCAGTTTTTCATCTTTATCGTTTCTGTAGACAAATATCCTACAATTTAAGACCCGTTCTATTATAGCAAATTTATCAACAGTCAAAGGGTCTGCATATTTTAAACCGCACTGATCGGCTATTTTCTTCCCTAAATTTACTATAGTATCAATTTTAACTTGATTTATCTTTTTTTTTTCTTTTACAACTTTTACACAGGCAGCTATAGCTTTAAAACCACAACCAACTGCATCAATCCTCCTATCATACCTACTTGTGCATAAATGACGTGTGATAAGATCATCATGGATAAAATTAACTTGATCAGGTATTAGGGGTCCATTCCCTTCAGGGTTATGCAATACCTGGACTTCAACGATGAAATCGCTGAACGTAGCTTTATCTCCAGACTGAAAGGCCCTCTCCAGTCGGGTGCACAGGGTTGATACCAAATCATCATTATCTTTTACATCTTTATGGGCAAGATTGACATGGAATTCGTTGCGTGCACCATCATTGAAAGTAAACCAAAATCTTGCTTTGTATTCTCCATAGTTCACCTCCTTTTTTAAATGTTCAACAACAGCACGAATAACCCTTCTGAAAGCATCCTCAATATCAAGACCTCGGTTGAATACATTTTCTTCATTGACCCTGATTCTGTACCGATGAGTGTCAATGACTCCTGAATTTCTGGAGACAGCGGTCGTTGTAATATCTAATAATTCAGCTGTAAAATCTTCTTCATCATCATCATCGGTATCATCACCATCACGTTTTCTTTTGTTATTCTTCTGTAAAAGAGAATCAATCATAAATATACAGGTAATAACATAAGATTAACCTAACTTTACTGATTCTATCATTTTCTTAATGTTTTAAATAATTACAGTTACAAGATTACCTATAGCTTTTACTTTAATTAATATTTCATTCAAGCAGTATGTATATATTTAAAAGAATTTTGCAAAAATAACATAAGATTAACCTAACTTTACTTTACTTTTAAATGATTCTATCATTTTCTTATTGTTTTAAATAATTACAGTTACAAGATTACCTATAGCTTTTACTTTAATTAATATTTCATTCATTCATACAGTATGTATATATTTAAAAGAATTTTGCAAATTACACTTACCCTATCATCTGGGCCTTCACAAGAATCAACATCCATAGGTGTATCTCTCTGATCGTTCACTCCGCTGGTTCCTGCACCGGCATCGTTGACCCATGTACCTCTTTTCTTAGCATCACGATTTTGAATACCACGTTTGGCCTGTACAATTTTACGATCTTCACGGGGTGGTTCAGCTTCTCTGGGTTCACCATTATTATCAGATGAAGGATCGTTGTTGTTGTTGTTGTTGTTGTTGTTGTTGTTGTTGTTGTTGTTGAACCCTCCACCCCCTCCTCCGCCTCTGTTAAACCCACTAGCTTCATTGATATAGCAGAATGGTCGAAACTGTAATAATAAAATTACAAATAAAATATATAAGTTCCATGTTTTCAAAATAAATAAAAACACTTACAGTAGAAATAATTTTTAAGGAAAATAAATTATTAAAAAGTTTTCAAAATAAATAAAACTTTTTTAAGAAAAACAAATTTTTAGAAAAACTAATTATTAAAAAGTTTTCAAAATAAATAAAACTTTTTTTTAGAAAAACAAATTTTTTAAAAATAAATTATTAAAAAGTTTTCAAGAAAATTTTTTAAGAAAAACAAATTTTTAAGAAAAACAAATTTTTTAAGAAAAACAAATTTTTTTAAAGAGAAAACTAATTATTAAAAAAGTTTTCAGAATAAATAAAACACTAAAGTTTTGAAAAAAT
>JABUQX010144060.1:2500-20468 GCA_015478945.1 Trachelipus rathkii
TGATATAATCATTTACCCTTGAAACTCAATAAAAAAATAATTGGTTACATCAAATATTCAATTTTGATTTCAAAATTTCAAATTTTAAATTTTATATTCAAGGTCATCACTTCAAACTTGTCTGACACAAACACACAATTATCAATCTGAGTAAAACATCGTGAGAATCTTCGCCTATATATATATATATATATATATATATATATATATATATATATATATATATATATATATATATATATATATATATCTTTAAAAATATAGAAATCTTTATCTATATATATATATATATATATATATATATATATATATATATATATAAGGTCTTGCGAAATTTTAACAATATAGAGTATGCCGTTTTTTTCGCGAATTTTTATGTCATCTGATATGGAAAAATGAATTTTGAGAAAAACGCCAATAAAGAGGTTGAATGATTTTTTTCCTTTTTTTCCAGAAAGTAAAAGATATTATTACGCACCTCACCCCACCTAAGTAAGCGCACCACGAACCGCAGAAAAAAGTCTTTATTCGCACCGCACCTTATCGCACCGTACCGCACCTTACCGCCGTACTTTTGTTTAATACTGTACTAAAACACATCTATGTTTCAATGCGCACCACGCTCTGCACCACTCACCGCATCGCACCAAAATGAGCTCATTACTCACAGCACCGCATCTGGTATGTCGGACAACCCTAGTATATATATATATATATATATATATATATTGAAATTGAATATATATATATATATATATATATATATATATATATATATATATATATATATATATATATATATATATATATATATGTATATATATATATATATATATATGTATAATATATATATATATATATATATATATATATATATATATATATATATATATATATATATATATATATATATATATATATATATATATATATATATATATATAAATTTTAATATTTATATATATATATATATATATATATTTATATATATATATATATATATATATATATATATATATATATATATATCAATTGAAAGTTGAATAATTCTATAGTTATACCGCTCGCAGCTCTTTCTCCAGCTCCGGCCCAGGCTCCGAATCCGCATCTATTTCAAAATAGTTCAGCTCCAACTTTGCGAAAATATTTTTACTTTCAAAATAATATCTTTAAAAAAATTATACTCCATCTCCGACTCCAGTTTCGGCTCCGGCTCCTTTTCACCATTGTTCAGCTCCAACTTTAAGGAATTATTTTCAACTGCCCAAAAAATTCTTAAATTTTTTTTCTACAGCTCCGCCTCCGGCTCCGGCTCCGGCTCCGGCTCCGGCTCCGACTTCGTTTCCATTTCATAATAGTTCAGCTCCGATTTTGCAGAAATATTTTGCAAAATACAATTTCTTAAAAATTATACTTTTTGCGGCTCCGGCTCGCTCCGCTCCGGCTCCGCTCCGGCTCTGGCTCTTTTTAAAAAATTGTTCTTCCTTTGTAAATTACGCATCAAAAAATTTCTTGAAAAAAATTTGTTCTTTGGATCCGCCTCCGGCCCCGGCTCCGCTCCGCCTCCTGCTCCGGCTCCAGCTCCGACTTCGTTTCCATTTCAGAATAGTTCAAGCACTGAGTTTGCAGAAGTATTTTTACCTGCAAATACAATTTAAAAAAATATATCCTTTGGCTCCGGCTCCGGCTCCGGCTCCGGCTCCGGCTCTGGCTCCGGCTCCGGCTCTGACTCCTGATCCGGACCCTTTTAAAAATTGTTCAGCTCCAACTTTGTAGAATTATTTGTAGAATTATTTTCACCTGCAACATTAATAAAAAATTTGTTATTCAGCTCCGGCTCCGACTCCAACCCCGACTCCGGCTCCGGCTCCGGCTCCGGCTCCGGCTCCGGCTCCGTTCCATTTCAGAATACTTCGGACAACGCGTATTTTTACCAAAAACAATTTCTTTAAAAAAATTGTACTTTGGTTCTGGTTCTTGCTCCGGCTCCGGCTCCGGCTCTGGCTCCGGTTCTGACTCCATTTATATGATTGAGAAAGAGTCTTATTTTGGGTTGTGTTTGCGAAAAGGAAAAATTTAATTTATTATAAAATGTGAATAAAACCTGGAAAGGTCCTGGAAAGTTGATTTAAAATTTCGAACCTGGAAAGGAAATTTTTAGTTTGACACCCCTATAAAAAATATCCTGTATCTAAAAAACCTTTCGGAATTTCGAAACAAAAATTACCATGATGTGGGGAGGATTTTTAATAATTAAAGTAATAAAAAAAAGTGAAATTTTTTATTTTTACTCTAAAAAGTTAGGGTTGGGCAAGTACAGACCACTTAAATCAGTGAGGGGGTTAGGGATGGTATTATCGGATTATTATCCTTGAACTGGGTATTGCTTATGGTAGTATGGTCTTGGTTACAACCTAGAGCATGTCATAGTGATAAGTACCAATGCTAGGGGACTTTGTGGATCCCTCCGACCCCAGAAATAGTATGTACATTTGTTGTTCATTTGTGCATTGGCATTTGTCACAGTGTAATCTATCAGTCTTCATCTTTTCCCCCAGTTTTCCTATTCATTTTTTGTTGTTTTTTTTCAATCCACTCCACCCACATGAACTTTTTTTTGCCTCTTCCCGCAAAGGTCTTCAACCCACCTCACATTTCTTCCCCGTTGATTAGGGTAAAGGCTAAAAACCGGTCCTTTCGCTTACCTTTGATCGGACCGCCATTTGTAGGGGACCCAAACTTTGAACTAACCGGCTAGGAGTCTGTCCTTCACTTTGGTTTATAATCTCGATCTCTGGCTTGTGACCTGTTGTGGGGAGAAGGACTATCCTCCCTTTTGAAATATACGCCCTTCCAACCCATTCTATTATATACTTTAATGTTCTATTTGTTTTATTGTTTAAGTTGTTAATTTATGGAGAAGATGTCTGAGGTTTAATTTTTATGAAACTGGCTTTGGAAGAAAAAGCGTTATTAAATCAAGGCGAGCACAACAGGAAAAATAATTAAAATTAGTCTGGTTCCCAGCCTGACCCTACCTCTGCCCCTCCAACTTCTAGACCAACAGGTGTTTCCGCTTTTATTCCATCTACTAAACCTGAAAGTCCTCTGCATAACCTCAGCTATTCGTCGTCTGGTATGCCCTTGACACCCCAAGTGCCCAAACGGTCGGATCAATTCCTAAAAGGTGTCCCACGTCATAGTCGTTCCCATTTGTTTAACTCAAACGCTGCCTCCCCTCCGCGAATGCCAGCTGAAGCATCATTCCCTATATATTATTTATTGCGATCCACCACCTCCAAAGCTCTTACTAAACAAAGAATCATTATTCATAGTGATGCAATTGAAAAAGCTTTAGGAGTTGAAGACCCTCCACCCCCTTGTCATATTAATGAGAAATGGGTCCCTTCTCTTTCAAGCAACTACCCGAAATCAAATTTTCATTTTGTCCTCCCTAATGGCTTTCGGAAACATCCCTCCTATTTCCCACTGCTGATTAAATAAGAAACGCTTCCAAAGGCACTATTTATTCTTTAGAACAGAAAAACGAAGATATTGCGGTCATTTTAAGAAATCTCCAGCAGAAAAGATTTCCCGTTACAAACGTTTATAGATTTCCCGCTCGTCGGGTCTCGCCTGATACCCCAAATGTCCTGGACATTATTTGATTCCATACGTCTTGCATTGCCTGTCGCGGGTCCGGGAAGGTCCGTTGAGGGGGCTCCAGCTGTCGGTTCCAACGCGTCAGGATATCACACAAATGTTTGATTGGGTTGAGGTTCGGACTATATGCTAGCAACTCCAACGCCGTAATTTGAACATTGGGCCATGTGTGGTCTTGCATTTTCATGCATTAGGATGAAAGAGTCACCGATGTAGGGGGAATATATCTGTAATAAACCTTACGGCTGTAAGAGTGCCTCCATTGAAGATGGGCAACTCCGTAGGCCCCGATAAAGAAATGCCTCCCTAGTCCGTAACCGACCCACCTCCAAACGGAGGCACCTGCAGCACACTGCATTGCGACTCGTCCGTAAAGATCACCTTTGCCCAATCGTCGGCCGTCCAATGGATGTGTTCTCACGTAAATCCCAGTCGCGCCTTCTGATATGCCGTGGTGTACGGTGGAACTATGGCAGGCCTCTGGGGCCGGTAATAATGTTTCGCAAGGCGTCGACGCAGTGTATTGTCATTCACCCTGGTGCCGTGTACCTCCGCCAGCTGTATCTGCAGATGTTGTGCCGTTGTGTGGCGATTTCATAATACACGCAGACGTATAAATCGGTCTTCCAACGGTGTCGTTGCCCTGGGCCTACCTTGTCCTCACCGGCGATCAAGTGTCAGGGTTTCCTGGTACAGTTGGACTACCCGTGCAATTGTTGTGTGCGCTACACCAAACCGTTGACTAAGTGCCCGGTACAAGTGTCCTTCGGCGTGGAGTGTTGTTATCTGCACGCACTGTTGATTCACTATCCTCTCCATCTTTATCGGAGTCGTTTCGTACGTGAATGATCCTTCGCTCGATTATACCCCCGCCATAACCTACCCCAACCTCTTCAAGGTCTAGTTACCTGGTTTATGTTTTCCTAAATTTATCGCGGTGACGGCCCCAATACTGCAGCGAATTCTCTGCGGGGTGGTTATATTACAATGATGCTGTCGTCTGTGTTGGTGTGGAGTTTCATGGGGTTAGGGGCCTTCCCGTTCCTGCGAGTAACATTTACCCTAGTGGTGGGTTATTTTGACGAGTAGCATATATATATATATATATATATATATATATATATATATATATATATATATATATATATATATATATATATTTATATATATATATATATATATATATATATATATATATATATGCTGCTATATATATGTATATATAGCCATATATAAAGAGCGCCTCTGTCATTTGTTTGCCTGGCTGTTTGAATAGTATTGAATAATATATATATATATATATATATATATATATATATATATATATATATATATATATATATATATACTATATATATATATATATATATATATATATATATATATATATATATATATATATATATATATATATATAAAGAAAAAAACATTTATTGAGAAGGAAAAGAATTTACTGCCTTCTCTGGGATTGAACCACCGCATGTTGCGCGTAAGGACAATATACCCGGTTCTTTACGACTAAGCTATCCTGCAACCCATAAATGTTGGGTTCAGGAACAGTTTCAAAGCAACTGAGCACCCTTCAAGGCGACATCACCAGATGTCCAGCCTGTCCTATCAGTCGTTTTTTATATTGTAGATGTTTAATATTGCATAATAATCGCAATTATATAAGATGTAAATTAAGAAAGAACATTTAATGGGAAAGTAAAGAATTTACTGCCTTCTCTGGGATTGAACCACCGCATGTTGCGCGTGAGGACAATATAGCCGGGGTTTTACAATTGAGCTATCCTCCAACCCAGAAATGTTGTTTTCAAGATCAGTTTCAAAGCAACTAAGCTCCCTTCAAGGCGACATCAGCAGGTGTCCAGCCCGTCCTATCCATCGTTCATTATATTGTACATGTTAAATTTTGCATATTAATCGCAATTATATAAGATGTAATTTAAGAAAGAACATATACTGGGAAGGTAATGAATTTACTGCCTTCTCTGGGATTGAACCACCGCATGTTGCGCGTGAGGACAATATATCCGGTGCTTTACGATTGAGCTATCCTTTAACCAAGAAAAGTTGGGTTCAAGAACCGTTTCAAAGCAACCGAGCTCCCTTCAAGGCGACATCACCAAGTGTCCAGCCTGTCCTATCCCTCGTTCTTTATATTGTAGATGTTAAATATTGAATATTAATCGCAATTATATATAACAGACTGGACACCTGGTGATGTCGCCTTGAAGGGAGCTCGGTCTCTTTGAAACGGTTCTTGAACCCAACTTTTCTGTTTTGAAGGATACCTCAGTCGTAAATCCCAGGTATAATCCTCACGCCTCAGCATCTTTGTGGTTCAATCCCAGAAGACGTAAGTCTTCACCTTCCATGAAATATTCTTTCTTTATTTACATCTTATATAATTGCGGACATATCTGCAATATTATCGCATCTCAAAAACGAGGATGGGGCAGGCTACGAACACCTGGCGATGGCACCTTGAAGAAGGCTTTCAGTACTTTAGAGCGGTTCTTGAACCCAACTTTTCTGGGTTGGGAATAATGTCATCACGGGTATATTGTCACTCACGCTCAACATCCAATTCATTCCCCGAAGAAAACGTCGTCTTTACTTTCCATAAAATGTTCTTCTTTATTTAAATCTTAAATAATTGCGATTAATATGCAATATTTAACATCTAAAATAAAGAACGAGGGATAGGACCGGCTGGACACCTGGTGATATCGCCTTGAAGAATTCGTTGTTTGAAACTGTTCTTGAACCCAATTTTTCTGAGTTGGAGGATAGCTCAGTCGTAAAACAACGTTTCAGGCCTCACGCGGAACATGCCGTGAAGATAATCAGAGGAAAAGTAATAAATGCTTTACCTTCAATAAAATGTTCTTTCTTCTATTACATCTTATATAATTGCAATTAATATATCTATATATAAATATATATATATTTAAATATATATATATATATATATATATATATATATATACATATATATATATATCATAATAATATATATATATATATATATATATATATATATATAATATATATATATATATATATATATATATATATATTTATATATATATATATATAACTCAAAAAAAAAAAATATCAGAAAAGAGCCAGGAGAATTATCTCGAAAAGTATGACACTTACAGGAAAACCAATTGGTTTAGAGGGATAATACATTTTATTCCCTTCTATAAACATTATTATTTTTATAATTTATAAAAAAAAAGACTTCTTTTCGCATTTTTTTAAACTCCACATCGAATTTAAAAATATGCGGTTTAAACTTATTATTAATTTATTGACTGTTGTTAGTTAGGCTAGTGTTAGCCTAGCCATACCGTGGCGTAGCTTAACTCGTAGATGAAACCTGACGATATTTTTAAAATAACAGGAAACGAATATGTTTTATTAGATTTTCTCCAAGAATGCAATATAATAAAACATGAGAGTTATGTGAGATATGTCAAATATATTGTTGCGTAAAAAAAATAAATAACAAATACTATTTTAGATGCAATAAGTGCAAAAAATCTCAGATCACCCATTCTTCGGCAATGACGATTTGGGTAAAAAAAAAAAAATTATTGTTAATAATTATAGTAATATGAGTAGAAAGCCTATTTAGAGAAATTTTATACGTTACTCGTTAAAATAAATAGACTTGCTAGTAAATTTGTTTTGTTTTTAGCTAACGGAATACCCCAAAAGTATATGTACCGCACCGATGGCAGAGTCGGGGTCTCTCGACGCTTCCAAGGGAACTACGGGTTGAACTTTCACCCCCTACGGGGAGGATCTCGGAACCCCGCTCTTTGAGTATTTAGGTGTCGCGAGGCTCCTCCCGCCCCTCCCCTAAAAGGGGTATGGAAAACGTCCCCCTGTGTTCCCCGTCGGCTCGAGCCCCCTACATTGCCGTGTAATACCTTTACAAATAATATATATATATATATATATATATATATAATAATAATATATATATATATATATATATATATATATATATATATATATATATATATATATATATATATATATATATATAAATAATAATATAATATATATATATATAATATATATATATAATATAATAATATATATATGTATATATATATATATATATATAATAATAATAATAATAATAATAATAATAATAATATAATATATATAATAATATATGTAATATATAATATATAATTAGGGGACATAATATATATATGTATATATATGTATAATATGTAATATATATATCATATATAATATGTATAATATATAATATATAATAATAATAATAATAATATGTAATAATATATATGTATATATATATATATATATATATATATTTATATATATATATATATATATATATATATATATATATATATATATATACTATGTCCCCCGCCGGCTCGAGCTCCTTCCCCCCAAAAAAAAACAATTTATTTTTTTTTTTCATTTCTATTTTTTTAACATTTTCCTAACCAAAATTTTACAAGGATTAAAAAATGTATTCCTTTCCTGTAGCTATTGTAGTTTTTTGAGATATTATTTTTTTTCCTCGGTAAAATTTTACCAGGATTCCAACAATGTATTCCTTTTCCCTGTAGCTATTGTAGTTTTTGATATATATATATATATATATATATATATATATATATATATATATATATATATATATATATATATATATCTATTTATCTGGTACTATATCTATATATATTATGTATATATAAATGTTTAACAATGGTAAAGTTCATAATACATTTAAATGTTTTTTTATATAGGTATGGAAATCCAAAAGACTAAACAGGATATTTATATTCTCTTGTTTAAATTTCCCTTCAAAATTTGCTCTGGAGTAAGATCAAGGGGAATAACCTATATATATATATATATATATATATATATATATATATATATATATATATATATATATATATATATATATATATATATATATATATATATATATATATATATATATGACGCGTATGTATATACACTAGGCTATATATATATATATATATATATATATATATATATATATATATATATATATATATATATATATATATATATATATATATATATATATATATATATATATATATATATATAAATATATACTTAATATATTTGTGTATTTAATATCTAATATTTAACAGCTCTATATATATATATATATATATATATATATATATATATATATATATATATATATATATATATATATATATATATATATATATATATATACTATATATATAGATATATATAAATATATATATATATATATATATATATATATTATATGCTTGAGGAATAATGATATACAAAGATGATAACGATAAACATATATTTATTATTTATATATTATATTCCATATATTTCATTACATTTTTTGCTAATTAAAATTATTAATTTTTACTCTGCATTTCAATTGTTTAATTTAAAACTTTTTTTTCCTCTTAATTAATTAAATTAAGGGGAAGATTTAATATTGGGCTCGGGCTGAGCCCAATTTTTACCCCCCCTCTAAAAATGGACATATAATTCGGAATTTTCAGCCGATTTTTACTCCATCAACACCATATTGTAGTCCTCTAAAACGTCGTTTCAGAGTGTTTTTCTGTGTCTGTAGTCAGTCTTTAAGATTTTTCAAAACAAATGTTTTTGACATTTGTCGGATCAACTTCCAGAATTTTTTTCGAAAAGACTTCAAACTTGCAATATGAATAGATGGGTCCATTTGCTACAAAATGGACGAAATACTTTTTCGATTTATTTAGTTTTGTGCTCAGCGTTGTCCAATTTCAAACACACTATTTCGGATTTTAAAATGAAAAATTGCGATAATTTTTTTCTGTTCATGCAAAGTGAATGAAAATTTCAGGGCAAATGTAGTCGAAGAGATGCACATTTTTTACATAGATAATTTATTTGTATATGCTTTAGTTTTAGATTTGTTCTTGGAACAAATTTAAAAAATATATATTTTTGAAATTTTTTAAAAATTTTCTTTTAAGTATACAAAAAAATTATCTAAGTAAAAAGATGTATCTTGCCCGACTATACGGGCACTGAAAATTTAATGTTGATCGGACGAGTAGAAAAGCAATATATCAATTTTTCACTTTTCCGAAAATCAAAATGTTTGAAAAATTGAAATATTTAGTGAGATATTTTTTTTCCTACTTTTCCGATCAACACCAAATTTTCAGGGCTTGTAAAGTCGGGCTAGATGCATCTTTTTACTTAGATAATTTTCAACAAAGTTTGTTTTGAAAATTTTTTGCAAGAAAAAATCTAAAACTAATACATATACAAAAATGTGCATCTCTCCCGACTACATATGCTCTAAAAATTTCATCCACTTCACATGAACAAATAAAAATTATTGCAATTTTTCATTTTAAATAAAAAAAAAGTGTTTTGAAATTGGACAACGCTGAGAACAAAACGGGGACTACCCCAAGTCGTCGACAGGAAAATTGGTCGACAGGAAAAAAGGTCGACAGGCATTTTTAACAAAATTTCAACTTGTCCAAATCGTCGACAAATAATTTCTCATAGGTGAAATGGTTCACAAAATTTTCTGTTGCTCGTCCAAATCGTCGACACTATAAATCAACAATGCCAAATGATCGACACCTATCAATCGATTATTTTATATATATATATATATATATATATATATATATATATATATATATATATATATATATATATATATATATATATATATATATATATATATATATATATATATTATATATATATATATATATATATATATATATATATATATATATATATATAAATATACTACTACTATATATATATATATATATATATATATATATATATATATATATATATATATAATATATGAGCCAACCTGAAGAGCGACAATCCATATCTCAAAAACTACAATAGCTACAGGAAAAGAACTACATTTTAAATGCTGGTAGAATTTTAGTTTCGGAAATGTAAAAAAAAAAAAAAATCTAAAAAACTACGGCAATTAGGCTCGAGCCGACGAGGAACACAGGGGGGACGTTTTCCATACCCCGTAGGGAGGGGCGGAGGAACCCCGGCACCCAAATACCAAAGAGCAGGGGTTCCGGAGACCCTCCCGGAGAAGAGATGGTGCTACCCCGATGCCGAGAGACCCCGACTACTGCCATCGGTGTGGTATACCTTTGGGTATTCTTTGAATTAAAAAAAAAAAAACTTTGTACATGCTCCATAGAGATAAATAAGGCTTCCTCCTCATATTACTCTAATTATTAGCAAAATTTTTTTTTTTAACAAATTTTATAACATTCCAAAATGTATTCCTTTCCTATAATATATATATATATATATATATATATATATATATATATATATATATATATATATATATATATATATATATATATATATATATATATATATATATATATATTTATAATTATTATTAAAGAATAATTATAATAAAAATAAATTTTAATAAAAGGAAAAAATATATCGGTAAAATAATCGATATTATGAAACGATAATACCAAAATATCCTATTCGTCCAAGTCGTAGACACAAAAAAACGGAAGAGAAAATGGGTCGAAATTTTTTTTTTTTTACAAATGTCCAAATCGTAGACACACTAAAACTGATGGGAAAAAAGGTCGACATAATTTTTTGCAAAAAGTCGACCATTTTTCCTGTCGACCATTTTTCCTGTCTACAACTTGGGTATAGGTCCAACAAAACTCAAAAAATCGAAAACCTACTTCATCCATATTGTAGGAAATGGACCCATCTATTAATATTTCAAGTTTGAAGTCATTTCGAAAAAAATTCTGGAAGTTGATACGACTAATGTCAAAAACATGGGTTTTTAAAAAATAGACATTTCTGAAAGAATGACTTCAGACACAGAAAAACACTCTAAAACGACGTTTTAGAGGGCAAAAAAACCAACAGTTTGATGTTTATATGGTAAAATTGGCTGAAAATTAGGAATTTTATGTCTATTTATAGGGGGTTGAAAATTGGCTAATATTGAACCCTGTTTTTTATTATTATTTTTTTATGGTTTTTGACAATGAGAAGTAAATCGTTGCCAAATGGTATACAAAGATGATGAGCTTACTTTCGGTGCTTAAAAATTCCATACTTCCTCGTGACGTATCTGATATAAATATATATATATATATATATATATATATATAT
Organism: Trachelipus rathkii; assembly: GCA_015478945.1. Taxonomy (NCBI): domain Eukaryota; kingdom Metazoa; phylum Arthropoda; class Malacostraca; order Isopoda; family Trachelipodidae; genus Trachelipus; species Trachelipus rathkii. The sequence continues at coordinate 14,399 of JABUQX010144060.1, forward strand.
ATATATATATATATATATATATATATATATATATATATATATATATATATATATATACTTCACATACGGTATATATATATATATATATATATATATATATATATATATATATATATATATATATGCTGCTATATATATATATATATATGAAATATATATATATATATATATATATATATATATATATATATATATATATATATATATATAGATATATATATCTATTGATATATAATATATATAATATATATATATATATATATATATATATATATATATATATATATATATAGTAGAGATGGTGTCGAGGTGAAAAATATTAGTTATTTTATGTCGGTGAGGAAGGAGATGTTGAAGTATGTGTTGGATGATAAATCAGTGAGGAGGTTAGAAATGGGATTATCGGATCATTGTGTTGTTTTATGATAAAAATAAGTTAGTGGGGCTTTGATGGAGAGGAAGGTGATAAGGAAGGAAGAAGGTAGAATTAGGAGTGAAAAGCTAAGTGAACAAGGTAATAAAGAAAAGTATTTAAGAGCACTTGCAATTGAAGGAAGCGGTTGTTAGTAGTGTAAAAGAATTATGTGGATGTGCTAAAATAGGAAGTAAGAATGTTAGGAGATAGTGGTGGAATGAAGAGGTGATGCAAGCGATTAAAAGTAAAAAAGAAGCTTGGTTAAATGTACTAAAAGCCAATGATTAGGCCCCAATAAAACGATAATTAGAATTATATAACTAGGAAAAAAGGAATACTAAAAGATGCATACGTAGGAAGAAAAAAAAAGAGGTAAATGAACAGTTTGGAAGGAGGATGAATGAGGACTTACGAGGGAGTAGAAAGCTCTTTTGAAAGGAAGCTCGAAAGGATAATAATGAGAATAAGGGGAATATACTTAAAATAATGAATAGGGATAGTGCTTTTTTAACTGATGAAATGGATGTGAAGAGAGTGTGGAGGGAACATTTTGAAAATCCGCATAGCATTGGCAGTACAGAGGAGGTAATAGGGAATTTGTGTGTGTGTATGGGTTTGTTTGAGTGAGAAAGTTGAAGAATGGTAAATCTGCAATAATAGTTGAAATTACTGGTGAAATGATCAAGAACAGCAGCGAGATGGTGATTGAATGGGTTTGGAAGTTATGTAACAAAGCGTTTTGGGAGGGTATATTTCCGAGGGATTAGAGGAGAGCATTAATAGTACCCTTACACAAGGGTAAGGGGGATACAGTTAGCTGTGGGATTTAAGATGAATTAGTTTATTGAGTGTTTCAGGGAAGATATATGTTGGTATTTCGGTCGAAAGAGTGCGTGGAGTAACTGAGGGAATGATTGGTGAAGAACAAGGTGCGTTTAGAAGTGGTAGAGGATGTGTTGGTCAAATCTTTACATTGGTACAAATCATTGAGAAAATGAGAGAGAAGAAGAATAAATTGTATTCAAGTTTTATGGATTTGCAACTATCGTATGATAGGATTAATAGGTAGGCCCTATGGCAGGTGTTAGCGAAATATGGTGTTGGTGTTAGGCATCTAAATGGAATCAAAAGTGTGTATGACGAGAGTGAAGTGTGTGTGTAAGAATAAATAGAGTTGAAAGTGATCGGTAAAATATTAATAACAGAGTGAGGCAGGAATGTGTTTTGTCTCCTTGGTAATGCAATTTGTATATGGATGTGGTTATGAAAGAATTATAGGTGGGTGTGGCAGGAGAAGGTGTTAGAATGATGAAGAATGGAAGAGAGTGGAGGGTGTCCTACTTATTTTATTAGGATGATTTGGTTTTGAGTGGTGAATCTGAAAAGAGTTTGAAAGGATTGGAGGAGATTTGGCAGGAAGTGAAAAAGGAAGGGTTTGAAAGTAAACGTATATATAGACAAGAGTATGGTTGTGAGTGAGGACAGTCCTTAGTGTGAAGCTTTGTTGGATGGTAAACAACTGGAACAAGTGTCTGAGATTAATTATTTAGGATATATGTTTGCTGAAAAGGTAACTGATGATGCAGAGTGTAGTAGAAAAGTTGTAAATGGTAGGAAGGTGGCTAATGTAATGTAATCCTTGGTGGATATAAAGGGACTATTTCTTGAGTGCGCTAGGGTTTTGCATGAGGGTATGTTGATATATGTGTTAATGTATAGTAGTGAAACTATGGTCTGGAAAAAGAGGTATAGAGTAGTATCTTTACGTTCTCACGGTGGACAGTTTTTTAGGGATGAAGGAGTTGAGATATCGTTATGAAACTTTGTATATATTCTAATGTGGTGTTAAACTGAACACATGCGTGTTTTCAAGTCGCTAGGTTGTATATAGGTGGTAGCTGCCCCAAAAGATTGATGCAAATATGTCGCTTACGCCCTTTTGACGCTTCCAATTCTGAGTAAAGATTAGGCCTAACGTTCTTCCGTGTGTGTGAGATCGGATCAGCAGCGCAGCTGGTCGATAGACTGACTATTATTATTATTATTATTATTATTATTATTATTATTATTATTATTATTATTATTATTATTATTATTATTATTATTATTATTATTATTATTATTATTATTATTATTATTATTATTATTATTATTATTATTACGAAGAAACGATTCCCAAAGGGAATCGTTTCTGAGTCGAAAACGATTCCTGGAAGGAATCTTTTTACGCACTCCGGCTCCTGCTCCTGCTCCTGTCCCTCCTGCTCGACCAGGCTCACAAATCACTTTATTCGAAGTGATAATTCTTTATACCATATATATACATGTGTATATATTATGTCATATATATATATTTATGCGTATATATATATTATATTTTATACTCATATATGATAAACTCATGGAAGATTCTGGTTCAGAGGATCGTTGCAGTCTCATGGTTGGGCTCACCTCTGGCTCCGATATATATCTACAGTAGTTAGAGTTATCGTATTGGGCTAAAATTTGGAGGGGAGTTAGATGGTGACGTAACCTCTTCGTAGACGAGGTTACGTTCCCGTGGGGCCCCCAAAGGAGGGCCCCGCCCCTAAAAAATCGACACGTTTGTAGAAAGCTGAAATTTGGTGAGAGGATTCAGAGTTGAATTTTTAGAAGGACTTGGTATCAGAGTCTGAGGAGATGGCATCGGCACCGGTGTTGGAGCCGATGGGTGCCAAGTTAATAAACATTCGTATAACAACAATATTGGTGTCCTTATATATGTTATCGAACCTGTAGATCTCGAATATGAAGGATATAAGTCCGTATAGGGTGTCTAGGACCACCCCCCAGAGGGGGTCCCGACTGAAAAAAAAGCACAGAGTGCAAAACAGAGGCCGAAGGAGGAAGAAAGATGGATGAAGAATGAATAAGGAAGGGAAACTTTTATTTATTTTTTGTTTTATTCGCTTTAAACATTTTGTTTTTAACAAAAAAAATTATGCTTTTTTGTTTAGAACGTAAAAAATTTACGTTTTTTACATACCCTAAAAGCTGTATATCAGTAAATCAGTAAATCGATCCATTAGCCCCGCCCCCATCCCCAACCCCAAATCTGATCTATTGAGTTATTGTTCCGTTGATTTATTGATCAATTGATTTAAGTCATATTTTGGGTATCATCTTTGGAAAAAAATAGCATAAAAATAAGTTCTTTTTATACTGACCCTCAAATATAGGAAATAAAGGGTAACGTAACAAAGTTTCACATCAATAAAGCTAACGTATCATAACCTGAACTCGGAATATAATATACAACGACAAAACCTAACATACCATACGCTCGAATAAACAGCTAACATTAGCAAAGTTCCATACTTAACAACAGTTAAATGACCTACACACACTTTTTTCAAACATATCTCTATCATATAATTATTATTTTTACATTAACATAGTAACATTTAACAAAAATATATCACAACCTAACCTAATTACCATACTGACCAACGAATATATGCTAACGTAACAAAGTTTTCACATCAATAAAGCTAACATATCATAACCTGAACTAAGAATATAATGTACAACGACAAACCTAACATACCTTACGCTCGAATAAACAGCTAACATTAACAAAGTTCCATACTTAACAGCAGTAAAGTAACTAATATCGCAACAAAACGTACCCTATTCACCCTTTTTCAAACATATCTCTAACATATCACTGTTATTTTTACATTAATAGCGTACTTAAACTTATGTTGCCTTACCTAAACTATCAGCTGACCAACAGTTTACCTTATAACCAGTCTTTCATATCAATAAAGCTAACATATATCATAACCTAAATAAGAATATAACGATAGTGCTTGGCTTTCTGTCTTATTTTACCGAATAAACAGCAGCTAACATTAACAAAGTTCCCTCATAACAACGTAAGTAATAACATTCTAACAAAACGCCCTATTCACACCTTTTCAAACAGTTATTTTTACATTAACATAGTGACATTTAAAAAAAATTATCATAACCTAATCAAATTATCATACTGACCAACGAATATATGCTAACGTAACAAAGTCTTCATATCAATAAAGCTAACATATCATAACCTGAACTAGGAATATTATGAACAACGACAAAACCTAACATATCTTAAGCAAGGATAAACAGCTAACGTTAACAAAGTTCCAAATTTAACAACAGTAAAGTAACTAACAAGGCATACAGAACGTCACCTTTCACACTTTTTTTTAAGCATATCTCTAACATATCACTGTTATTTTTACATTAACATCGTAACATTTAACAAAAATTTATCATTACCTTACCTAAGCATCATACTGAACAACGAATATACGCTGACGTAACAAAGTTTTCACATCAATAAAGCTAACATACCATAACCTGAACTAAGAATATAATGTACAACAACAAAACCTATCCCTTAAGCACGAATAAACAGCTAACATTAACGAAGTTCAATACTTAAAACAACAGTAAAGTAACTAACAAGGTATACAGAACGTCACATTTCACACTTTTTTTTCAAACATATCTCTTACATGTCACTGTTATTTTTACATTAACATAGTAACATTTAACAAAAATTTATCATTATCATACCTAAGTATCATACTGACCAACGAAAATATGCTAACGTGACAAAGTTTTCACATCAATAAAGTTAACATATCATAGCCTGAACTAAGAATATAATGTATCATATCTCTAACATCAAGTGTGATAACTATATGTTTTACATTAACATGGTGAAAAAAAAAAAAAGAAAAATGAAAAAAAAATGAAAAGAAGAAGAAGAGAAGAGAAAGAATGATAAAAGAAAAAAAAGAATAAAAAAAGAAACAGAAAAAAGCAAAAGAAAAATTATTTTTAAAAAATTTAAAAAAAATATAACGTTTATTTTTATTCTTTTTATGTTTATAACATAAAAAATTACGTTTTTATATAAATCAAATCATCCCTCCCCACCCCTCCCTACCTCCACAGCCTCCCAAGCCTCCCCACTCTCCCCAGCCTCCCCGGCCTCCCCACTCTCCCTAGCCTCACCACCCTCCCCATCTAAGATCTACTGATACAATAGCATCACCTGAACTAAGAATATATAATGCACGTAACAGAGCTCCTTCCCTGGCTCAAATCGAATAAACGGTTGGAAATTAACAAAGTTCCGTACTTAATGACATTAAAGTAGCTAACACAGCGTACAAAATTGTATTTTCATTCCAAGGTCTTACTAGCAATTCGTTTTATGTTTGTAATTGTATTTCCTGTTTCACTTGAGTTATCAGATACAAGTCGAGAAATTGTTCAAACTCCTCCCACTTATCAAGAAGAACATTACGCAAGACCTGTATTGATTCTTGTTGGTTCGTTTTTCAAACATTAGCTATATTCTATTTTGAGTTTCACTTGTTATGTGGGTCCAGATATATATCTTATATATATATTTATTTTATAATATATGTAGAAGTATATATATGTTATTATTATTTACCATATTACTATTCTATTATACTTTACTTATTTATATATTTTATACTTATACCACTTATTATTTTATCTATTACTATACATGTATTATATTACTACCAAATACTACCTTACCCTACATCTACCACTCACCTTATATACCTCTTCTATATTCTTATG
>JABUQX010144061.1:0-5000 GCA_015478945.1 Trachelipus rathkii
CAATTGTACTTCGTTCAGTTACTCGGAAGTGTTTAACCGTTTTCGCATTTATCATTGAAACGCTTTCGCGTTTTTCGTGCATAACTTTAATATACTATATATATATATATATATATATATATATATATATATATATATATATATATATATATATATATATATATTGATCATTAAAGTGTTGAAAAATCTATATTTGGGCAAAAGTTGGATGGGCGAGCAAGTAGCAAGTAACTAACGTTGTAAAACATGCAAAGACTAAAGAAAACAGTCAGGACACAGGGATGTTGCTCCACATATTGTGTTGATTAATTAATTAGCATTGATTTATTAATTTCATTACAATAACCAAGTAATTATATATATATATATATATATATATATATATATATATATATATATATATATATTCATATCCATATATATATGTATATATGTATAATAATAATAATAATATGTAATAATAATAATACATATATGTATATATATATATATAATAATAATAATATATGCTATAATATATAATAATAATAATATATATAATATATATATATACTTCTATATATATATATATATATATATATAAGTAATAATATATAATATATAATAATATATAATAATATAATATAATAATAATAATAATAATATATGTATAATATATATAATATAATATAATAATATAATAATAATAATAATAATAATAATATATAATATATATATACGTAATAATAATAATAATAATAATATATACATATCATATATATCATAATAATTATAATATTAACATTAGAATAATATAGAATATAATAATAATAAAACGGTTTTTAGATAATATTCATCTTATATATGTAAAAAGAAATTATGAATAATAATATATATATGTAATAATAATAAAATGTAATAATAATGTATAAAAATAAAAATTATATAAATTTGCAGATGTAACGTTTACTTTATAATATATATATATATGTATATATATATATATATATATATATATATATTATATATATATATATATATATATATATATATATATATATATATTATATATATATATATATTCTTTATATATATATATATATATATATATATATATATATATATAACATATATATATATATATAACAACAATAATATATATATATATATATATATATATATATATATATATATATATAGATACTTTAAATAAAACATGGTCCTCAAAATAATTTAGTATTGGAAAGGTTGGTAATAATTTTTTATTTTAGGTAAAGAAAAATTAAAAAATTTATTTGCTATAAAAAGAACTTACTTTTTTTTATTTTTTGAGCTTTGTTTATTTCGACGTAAATATTTATTATTTGTGTTCACAATAAGTGTTGTATATATATATATATATATATATATATATATATATATATATATATATATATATAGATAGATATAAAAAAAATAAATATATTATATATATATATATATATATATATATATATATATATATATATATATATATAGATGGTCAGATTTTTTTAATGCTCACAGTATGTAGCTAGAGAACGGCAGGTCCTAAAGTAAAAAAAATTATATATTTGGAATCAGCCGAAAATTTTAAGGATGGGTTTAAATTTTTTTTTTTTTTTTTTTTTTTTTTTGGAAGTAAAATTTTTTTTTTTTAACTAAAGGAATACCCTAGGGTAAACCGCAAAGATGGCAGGAGTCGGGTCTCTCGGCCTCCCGGTGGACGCGGGGAGTGTCTCCGGAACCCCCGCTCTTTGGTCTTTAGGTGTCGCGGGGTTCCTCGGCCTCCCCTACGGGGTATGGAAACGTCCCCCTCTTTCCCCATCGGCTCCGAGCCTAAAACAAAATTTTCCATAAAAAACAAAAATTACATTTCACCAAATTTGAGGGCTCGAGCCGACGGGGACAGAGGGGGGGATTCGTACCCCGGAGGGGATGGTCGGAGGAACCCCGCGACGCAAAGACAGAGCAGGGGTTCGAGACCATCCCGGAGGGGATTAGTCCCCCGTCGTCCACCGAGGCCGAGACCCCGACTCCTGCCTTCTTTGCGGTTTACCCCTTGGGTATTCCTTTAGATAAAAAAAAATTTTACTTCCAAAAAAAAAAAAAAAAAAAAGTTAAATCATCCTTGATTTTTCGGCTGATCCAAATATATAATTTGTTTTACTGTAGGACCTGCCGTTCTCTAGCTACATACTGTGAGCATTAAAAAATCGACACATATATATATATATATATATATATATATATATATATATATATATATATACATATATATATATATATATATATATATATATATATATATACTATATATATATATATATTGATATATAACCATATATATATATAACACTTAATGTGGACACAAATAATAATATTTTACGTCGAAATAAACTAAAAAATTAAATAAAATGAATTGGAAAATAAATCAATTTGAAGCTCAAAAAATAAAAAAGTAAGTTCTTTTTATAGCAAATCGAATTTTTAATTTTAATTTTGCTATAAAAATTATTACCAACCTTTCCAATACTAAATTATTTTGAGGGGCGAGGTTTACTTAAGGTCCTATATATATATATATATATATATATATATCTCTATATCTCTAAAATATTATATATATATATATATATATATATATATATATAAACAAACATACGTTTATATATATATATATATATATATATATATATATATATATATATATATATATATATATATATATATATATATATATATATATATATATATATATATATATAACTAATATATATATATATATATACTATACTACTATATATATATAGCCAAAATGGCCACCTCCTCTTTTCGGAGTTGTTCCAGGTACCTCCCGGATGCCATTCGACAAGGCTGCCTCCCATCAACCGATTACTATCCTGCTCTCCGACAAGGCTTTCGATCTTGTTGGCAAGTCGCTGGACGAATGATCAGAGAGGAGCGAAACTTAGAAATATAAAGCCGATCATCGGGGAGTGGTCTTCCTCCCACCGACGAAAACGCTTACACGAGGTGATACTTGCACGTCTCCGTATTGGCCACACTAATATCACTCACTATATGTTACGGAACCCCCTCCCATTTGCAAATTTTGTCGAAGTCATACCCCGCAATCTGTTCGCCATATCTTCATTGATTGTTCCCAGCTGGACTCTATTCGCCGCCGTCATTTTCCTACTTTACGATCCATAACACCTTCCAAAAGATTATCCCATATCTTATCTGAATCTTCCCACTTTAGTAGTAACTCTATTTTCTTGTTTCTACAAGAAGTGAATATTCTTCATAATATTTGATTTTGTTACGTAATACTAGGACTTTATAATGCAAGGATGTACTTTTGTTTAGTTTTTGTTTATTTTTAATTGACTGAATATTCATTTCTCTATTCAAATCTTCTTTTGACGTTTGAAATATGTATGCTCCAGGACCTGCCCATGGTGTTGATTTTTTTCAACCCAGTGTGGCCACTTTGTGAGCCGTGGTGGGTCCTGTACACTGACTCAAAAAAAAAAATATATATATATATATATATATATATATATATATATATATATATATATATATATATATATATACTATATATATATATTTCTATATATATATATATATATATATATATATATGGGCCAGCATCCCGAAGAGGCCAGGCATGTAACTAGAAAACTATAACATCTACAGGAAAATAAATAACATTTTTGATTTCAGCAAGTAATTTCATCGACAAAACTTAAAAAAAAATTATTTTATTCTAATATTTATTAATAACACCTTAAATATTAGTATAATCTTAGACCTGGCAAGTCTACGCTGTGATTGACCTTGAATCCTGCATTAGTTCACGAAAGCAAAAGTTGCCAAATACCATTTTTTTACGCTTTGGAGAAAATATTTTTTCTTTTTATATCCTTTTTAGGGGGTTCGAGCCGACGGAGGGACAGAGGGGGACGAAGTCCCCCCCGTCGTCCCCCGGTAGGCCGAGAAACCCCGACTCTATCCATCTTTAATTTTTACCCGTCGGGTATTCTTTAGTTATAAAAGAAAAAAATTCAACATTTGGCAACTTTGCGCGCTCCCTCCGACTACTCCAGCTTCTTCGTATTCTCAAAAAACTGTAATTTTTCCAACATTTTTAACAATTTTAATTTTTAAAAAGCGTTATTTTTTTTTTTTTTAATTTCAGGGGTAAAAATGTCTCCTGATTAATAAAATGATATTTATTTTCGTGTAGCTGTTATAGTTTTTTAGTTACATGCCTGGCCTCTTCGGGATGCTGACCATATATATATATATATATATATATATATATATACTTAATATATATATATATATATATATATATATATATATATATATATATATATATATATATATAACAATCTCTACATATATGCTATATATATATATATATATATCAGGGGCGTATACATAGGGTAGGTAGCTCCTACCCAATATTTTTGAGTCTTTTTGATAAAATAAATTAAATGGTAAAGTTAACTAAACTATTACAATTTTATTTGAAAGTGAAAAAAAGAAACTGATTTATAAAATAAATTTAAAGAAAAACAACTACATTAGCAATAGCAATTATAATAACTAAATTCATTTGGAAATTTGCCTTCCTACTCTGTTCTTAAGAGTAAAATTCTATGCTATGGGCGTACATAGATTTTCATATTTCATATAATAATATATAGGGCCAGGCCAGACATTATTACCTTGCTGTACGAACGAAAAAATACGAGAATCCACGGGAACGAAACTTTTCGTTCAGGCGAAAACGTACGAAGAAATTTGAAAAAAAGAATTTTGAATACCTCTCTCTCTCTCTCTCTCTCTCTCTCTCTCTCTCTATATATATATATATATATATATATATATATATATATATATATATATATATATATATATATATATATATATATATATATATATATATATAACAACAATAATAATATATGTATATCTTATGCTGTATC
>JABUQX010144062.1:15000-17500 GCA_015478945.1 Trachelipus rathkii
ATATATATATATATATAATAATAATATATAAATAATAATAACCAATAATGTATATCTTTATAATAATATATATTAATAATAATATTATATATATAAATAATATATAATAATAACATATATATAACATATATATATATAATAAATATACTGTATATATAATATATAATAATAATAATATAACTCTATAATATATATATACCATTCATATATAATAATAATAATATAATAATAATAATATGTATAAATATAATAATATATATGTAATAATAAATATATATATATATATATATGTATTATATGTATATAATATATGTATATATAATAATATGTATAATAATAATAATAATATATAATATCTTTAATAATAATAATATGTAATAATAATAATGTCAGTAATAAATATATAATATATGTATGTATGTATATATAATAGCATATATATATATATATATATATATATATATATATATATATATATATATATATTTTTTCCCCCCTTTTCTCCTACTGAACGAATGCCGAAGTGTGTGCCATGACATCAGGGCGACTCAAAAGAGATCCCTTTGAAAAAACGTGAAGTTATGTCTGATGTTTGTCAAATCATGGCGGTCGAAAAATATCATTTGGAAGGGTAAAGGATGCTTTATTGATTCTAAATTTATTTTTTTGAAGGAAGGCATTGTGCCCAGAGCTTAGACGGGACAGTATTACCCAGATTTGACGGTTTAAAGTTTGTTCCGTAGGTGACATTTCGTGTTATGGTGTTATGGTGTTATGGTGTTATGGTGTTATGGTGTTATGGTGTTATGGTGTTATGGTGCTATGGTGTTATGGTGTTATGGTGTTATGGTGTTATGGTGTTATAGGCGGAGATCGTTCTTATGGTTAACTGTTCGTGAATGTGTTTAGGAATGGGAATATATGGAGGTGGAAGTAAGCGTGATGTACATGATAGAATAGTATAAGGATAGTGGTGTCATTTTTTTTCCTTCTAGGTGTGGGGAGCTGTTGTAGTGTTATGATACAGTGGGTGATTTATTGAAATTGACTAAAATTGATAGCCTATCGTGTCAAGATGGGCTTTTATAGTGAATTTTTTTTTTAAGTTAGTAGATGATGAATGAGTGTGGAGGGAAGCAACCTATTATTATCCTTAAATCTTTATTTCGCTCGGTTTCTAGTTTTTGGATATTTGATTGTGATATTGTGAAAGCCCAGGCAGGTAATGTATAATTGTGAGAGTTTCTTTATGTTGGCCAAAGCTTATTAAAGTTAGTGTTTTAAATGCATTTATTTTATGTGTTCCTGTTGAAGTGATATGGTTGATATGGTTAGGGTGAATAACACATGTGTATCAAGGGTCAAACCCAGGATAGTGGGTTGCTTGTTAAAAGAGAGTGTATTGCTTGAATGGAATCTTGCTGAGTGGGTGATAGATTCTCTTCCATCTGGGGTAAATAAGGTAATAGTTTATTTTCGAGGTGATGGACTCATTCTTTCCGTTGTTAGCCCTAGTTCCAGTTGGTTCATATATTGTTGGGGTTCTTTGCATGCTATATTTATTGAGGAATTTTGAGCTGCAATTGATTTTATGAAAGGGAAAGTGAGATAAAGGAGGTCATACATAAGAATGTTAGAGTAAAGGTGAGAGAAATGCTACCTTGGGGACTCGATTAAATAATTTTCATGAACGGTAGGAGTAACTTCCTTGGATAACTCTACTGTGCAACCGTATGGGAAATTTGCTATTATTTTCGTCATGAGATATTATAGAAAGTAATTATATAGGTCTTTACGAAGCTAAGTTATTATGTAGTTTCTTTGATTTTAAAATTGGTATTCAATGTGCTTGTTCCATAAAGGTGGTAGAGTATTGGTTTGAGAAGCAGTGTTAAAAATTTGTATTAGGTTCGTGATAGCTTTGGTTCCCAGGTGTTTGAGGTGAATGCTGGATATTTGGTAGGGTAATACTGCTTGTGAGATTTTGCAGTTTTTAATAATGTTGAATACTTCTAAAGCCGCTTAACTATTTATCTGCTAGTATGGTTTGTGGGTTTATAACTAATTTTTGAATAGTGAGATATAAGAACATTGCATTGTTGTTTCTTAGCTGAGATATTTCTTGTTTTGTTTACAGATGGCTTCGTGGGTTTGGTGGTGGTTGAGTGTGTGAAGTGCAGATTTTTTTTTATTGTACTCAATATTTTGTGGTACTGGCATTGTTTCTTAGTGTTTGGGTATAAATTGTTGATTAAATTGTTTATTTTATTGTTGAGGTTTATCATTTGGATTGCATGGTTTTGTTTGGGTTTATTGTTGTGTCTAAGAGGTGTTTCTTTGTTTAGTAATGTGTCGATATATATATATATATATATATATATATATATATGTATAATGTATGTGATAATAATATGTATGTATGTATCATATCTTTCTTCAATAATATAGCTAACAATAATAATGTAATAATAATAGTAATAATAATAATATATCAATAATA
>JABUQX010144062.1:22500-30000 GCA_015478945.1 Trachelipus rathkii
GGTGCGGTGCCAAGTTATTAAATATTTGTGTAATGATACAATATTGGGGTCTTTATATATGTTATTGGATCTGTAGATTTCGAAAATAATGGTTTCAGAACCATCAGGAAAATAAAAATAAAAAAATAAATAATAAAATTTCTTATTCTTTTTGTTTATAACGTAAAAATTCACGTTTTTACATACCCTAAATCAGTAAATCAGTAAATCAAACCACCATCCAGCCACCCTCCTGTCCATCCTTGAACTATTGATCTATTGATCTATTGATTCAAGTCACATTTCGAGTAGTATTTTGGATAAACATAACATAAAATCAAATTCTTTATACAAAGATCAAACAATATATGCTGACGTAACAAAGTTTTCACATTAATAAAGCTTACTTAGCATCATCTGAACTAAGAAAATAATGTACAACGACAAACTTAACTCATCTTAAACAGGAATAAACGGTCAACATTAACAAAGTTTCACACCTAACAGCAGTAAAGTAACTAACATAGCATCCAAAAACGTAACTTATTCACACTTGGTCAAGCATATCTCTAACATAACAATGTTAATTTACACTAACATGGTAATATTTAACTAAAATTTACTATAACCTTGTGTAATTATCATACAGACCAGCAAAAGTATGCTAACGTAACAAAGTTTTCCTATTAATAGAGCTAACATGATGTAACATGAACTAAGAATATAATATACAACGACAAACCTGACACATCTTAAGCAAGAATAAACTGCTAACATTAACAAAGATCCAAACTTATCAACAGTAAAAGTAACTAACAAGACTCACAAAAACATATTCCATTCATACTTTATCAACCATATCTTCAACATGACAATGTTAATTTTACATTAACATAGTAATATTTAACAAAAAATTTAGCATAACCTTACCTAACCAGCATAATACCTAATGGGTAAAGACAAACAAAGTAAAGTTTTACCCTCTGTAAAGCTAAACTATGAACATAACATACTTAACACACAACAACAACCAGACGAATAAACAGCCATCATCATCAATGTAGTCAATAAATCGAACATACGAGGGAAGTAAAACAAGTTTTCATTTTTATAACATATAATTTTCATTGAAAAGAGTGTTATATAAAGACATAAAAACATATAAATACATAAAAATATAAGTTTATTTTAAATATATTAATTCATCTGATCAGCGAACATAGGATTCAAGTTGGGTAAGTTCTATATATCTCTCTAAAGATTCAACACCCTTTGAAAGGATGTAAGTATAAATGCCTTCAGCAACACTAAACCATTTTTCGGTATATTTTGATTCAGCAGCACTCATTCTCTCATACAAGAGAGAAGTAAACTTATCCAAGCTGATAGTTATTAACGCACTCCTGTATACTGTATTATACGGGAAACCACATGTTTTGGTGTAAATATCATAGATTACACCATGTGCTATATGTATTAAGTCCTCAAGTATGTCAACATCGTTAAGATGTGATGTTAATTCGTTTTTTATTTTAAGCAATGCTGTAATATTTTCAGATGTTCGAACTGTGAAACCTATACACGTACGCATGAAGGTCACACAATCGATGGGTTTCCAATAGTTGCGTACATCAAGGGTTTTAATACCGTCACATGATGAGAACGCAACGTCTATTCTATTATCACCTCTCACACTGTCACCTCTGATAGATATTTCACTACTCGTCGAACCATTGGATAACATACCCTTATCCTCTAGCCATGCAGCAGCGATGTCGATAATCTTGATGAATCCATCAGCACAAACGAATAAAGGTCTATTATTTGACCCTTTGGTAGGAATACAAGCAATGTATCGGTATCCATCCGGTTGACGGTTAAATATAAATGACACATTGCTGGGAATAACGAAGCTCCTTGTGAAGATATCAACAACAGGTGTAGAGATGTGGGGAGATGTCATCGTACCAGTACAGCGAAAAAATGTCCTACTGAAGGAAATCGTATGCGTAAACAACCCTTATAGGTAATGAGATTCTTTCTTTCAACCAATCAGAAGAAAGTAAACAAGAATACAACGCACGAACGAACCATATCAGTTCAAAAAGGGTATATATTCTCGTTAGACAACAACAACAACAACAACAACAACAACAACAACAACAACAACAACAACAAAACAACAACAACAACAATAACATAGTACAAAAATAAGTTCTTTATATACCAACCAACGAATATATGCTAACGTAACATTGTTTTCACATTAATAAAGCTAACATAGCATTACCAGAACTAAGAATATAAGGCACAATGACAAAACCTAACACACCTTACGCTAGAATAAACAACTAACATTAACAAAGTTCCATACTTAACAGCAATAAAGTACCTAGCACAGCATACAAAACGTAACCTATTCACACTTTTTCAAGCATATCTCTAACATATCAATGTTAATTTTACATTAACAGCTGATTTACGTAGCATTTAGACTATCATTTCGGATAAACATAGCACAAAGTGAGTTCTTTATATACTAACCATCGAATATATGCTAACATAACAAGGTTTTCATATTAATAAAGCTAACATAGCATCATATGAACTAAGAAAATAATGTACAACGACAAACTAACACAACTTAAGCATGAATAAAGGGTTAACATTAACAAAGTTCCACACTTAACACCTGTAAAGTAACTAACATTGCGTACAAAACGTAACCTATTCATACTTTTTCCAAGCATATCTCTAACATATTAACGTTAATTTTACATTGACGCAATAATATTTAACAAGGATTTATCATAATCTTGTCCAATTATCATACAGACCAACGAAAAACTGTAAACATAACAAAGTTTTATCCAAACATAACACAAAATAAGTTCTTTATATACTAACCATCGAATATATGCTGACGTAACAACGTTTTTTACATTAATAAAGCTAACATAACATAACCTGAACTAAGAATATAATGTACAACGACAAACCTAACACACCATACGTACGAATAAACCACTAACATTAACAAACTTCCGCGCTTAACAACAGTAAAGTACCTAACACTTCGTACAAAACGTCACCTATTCACACTTTTTCAAGCATATCTCTAACATTTCAATGTTAATTTTACATTAATATCGTAATATTTAACAAAAGTTTAGCATAAACCTGTCTAATCATCATACTGACAAAGAATATAATGCTAACGTAACAAATGTTTTACATCAACTTCGTAATATTTAACAAAAAAATTCATCATAACCTCGTCTAAATATCATAATCCCGATCGAATAATTGCAAACATAACAAAGTTTTAACCAAACATAACAAAAAATAACAAAATTTTATCCTGACATAGCATAAAAATAAGTTCTTTGAATAAAATATCACAGTAAAGCGTAATAGTTTACTGATTTTAAAGCAGTAAATCAGTAAATCAGTAAATCAAACTACCCATCTCTGCAGGCCCCTACCCATCCCGCCAGGCTGTGATCTATTGAGCTATTGATTCAAGTCATATTTCGAGTATCATTTTGGATAAACATAACATAAAAATAAGTTCTTTATATACTGACCTACGAATATATGATTAACCAACAAAGTTTTAGCATCAATAAGGCTAACATATCATAACCGCAACTAGGAATATAATGTACAAATGCAGACCTAACATACCTAGCGTATGAATAATCAGCTAAGATCCTGAAAATTCCCTACTTTTCAAAGGTAAAGTGGCTAACAGGTCATACAATACTCGATATGTTCCCACTTTTCGCTCATATCAGCAACAGGTAAAAGCCATATTATATCTATTAAACAAACTGGTAAATCTGGCAACTGCGCATCATACAGAGGTGATTTGACAGCAATGTATAGACTTGGGAGCTGAGTTATATATAAATCAGTGTGCTACTCGATGGTGTATTCATAATCATAGCAAAAGTCTAAGGCAAACCTAACATTACTCAACAAAAACTTAACCTAAGCTCACGTTTCTAACACATCATCGTCAGTTAACACAGTAATATCTTACAAAAACTCATCATTTCTCTAACAAATCAGTGTTATTTCCACATTGTCATAGTAATATTTAACATAACGTACCTAACTTACGAATAAACAGTTTTCATCAACCAAGAGTATCTAAAGCAACACATTACCTTCCGAGAGAAAACCCAGGGGGATGCGCCCCATGAAAGGGTGTGAATCCTGCGAGGGGGATCACCCCGAAGGGGTGTAAGCGGGCTTTGGGCCTCAGCCCGAAGGGCTGAGGCCTTACCCCTCCTTCGGAGGGGTAACGCCCGCTTACACCCCTTCGGGGTGATCCCCCCTCTCAGGATTCACACCCTTTCAAAGGGGCTAAAGCCCGGAATAATAATTATAATACTAATAATAATAATAATGTGTATGTGTATGCGTACGCGCGCGCTCACGCGCTGACGTAATCTCGTCTCCGACGAGATTACGTCATCACGCTCGAGCCTAACTCTCGTTAGGCTTAACTCAATCTCGGGTTTGGAAAGCCAAAAGGGTATAAACGAGGGCGTAGCGGCTACGCTCCCATATACATCCCATAGACTTGAAATTTACACGATCTTCGAGCTATCCCATACAGAGATTATATTCCAAGTTTCAGATCTATAACTCTATTCCTTCATATCGAAAAGGGTGGTCGAGGTCAAACTGTTCTCACCCTCTATATATACTATATATATATATATATATATATATATATATATATATATATATATATATATATATATATATATATATATATATATATATATATATATATATATATATATATATATATATATATATATATATATATGTTGCAGTTCAACATATTTAGAAAAAAACTATGTTTTTAGTAAAAAGATCCGAAAAACATGGTTTGTAGATTGCTAGTCACCTGTAAACAGCAAGTAGTAAAGAATGTGTGTGTGTGTGTGTGTGTGTAAGGTAAAAAGAGACATATATATATATATATATATATATATATATATATATATATATATATATATATATATATACATATATATATATATATATATATATATATATATATATATATATATATATATCGATAGAATATATATAGAAGAGAGAGAAAAAAAAATCAGGTATACCTTCTTGAAACCCATGTTAGTTATTTGTAAGACGAATGTGGGGGTGTATGTGTAGGTGTGTGTGATTGTGTGTGTGTGTGTGTGTGTGTGTGTGTGTGTGTGTGTGTGAGAGAGAGAGAGAGAGAGAGAGAGAGAGAGAGAGAGAGAGTGGAGAGAGAGAGAGAGAGAGAGAGAGAGAGAGAGGAGAGAGGTCAGGCAATTCATGAATTACTTTCCTGCCAACTTGCCTCGGCCCACATTTACTTGGCCTACTATTCAAACCAACCGTTTACACCTTTTTCTAATAATCGTGACATTTTTGCAGCAATTCTGTTCTATTCGCCCTTACACTCGACCAATGTAAACCTTGGGGTACAACCTATGTTTCTTAATATCTTTCGACCTTTCTATTCATTTGAAGAGAAATTAAGGAAATAAGTTTTGGATATCAATCTGTCTCCATGATTTTAGTAGTAATAGTTTAAATTTTCATACCGCTGGTTAGATATTAGCAACAATTCCATAAACTTAAGTTATAAAACAAATTAGATATTAAAGTGTTGGCATTTTTTTATTTAAATTACGAAAAATAAATACTATTTTGATTAAATTAACTATTCAACAAAGAAAACACCTGTTTATTACTAATTTATTATTAAATCAAGAAGTAAATGTGTCAATGAGACTGTTGATATTGCTTAAGGTTCTAACAATTTGTTTAATATTTGGTGCAGCTTCGGCCAATGCACATCGTAAGTCGTGCTCCAAGTTCAATCGGTTCCTTGCTTTTGTTTTCATTGTCACCATTGTCGAAAATACACTTTCACGCCTGTAATTTGTAGCGAATGGGATCAGTATTTTCAAGGCTTTTCCCGATAATAATGGATACTCGTCACCAATCTTTCCCCAAAATGTGTTTCGAAATCTAAATTCAGTGCGCTGACTTCAATTTCAGTATCTGGAAAAAAAATTTCATCAACTGAAAAGGGTCTTAGCACTCAAGCATTTACTTGGCGATTTTCCAAATCAGGAAAATATTTGCTGACAGAATGTACTACTGATGACAAGTGGAGAGTTGTTTGATCTGTGAACGAGCATTTTTCATTTCTTCTTATTTACACCATTGTTAGTTCTGGGAACATCTTTTCATCCTCAACTCCAGCTCGGCGTTGGTAA
This sequence comes from Trachelipus rathkii, assembly GCA_015478945.1. NCBI lineage: Eukaryota > Metazoa > Arthropoda > Malacostraca > Isopoda > Trachelipodidae > Trachelipus > Trachelipus rathkii. The sequence continues at coordinate 28,776 of JABUQX010144062.1, forward strand.
AGCTGCAATTTGCGAAGAAGGCAACCTTATCTTGAGCTGTAAAAAAACTCATAATGTTGTTTTCTGGTGTTTTTCTGTGACTGTAGTCATTCTTTCAGAATTTTCAATTTTTCAAAATCCATGTTTTTGACAATTTTCATATCAACTTTCAGAATTTTTTGGGAAATGACTTCAAACTTGAAATATGCATAGAATGGTCCATTACCAACAATTAGCACTGATGATTTTTCGATATTTTGATTTTTGTGCTCAGCGTTGTCCAATTTCCAAACCCATTTTTTTTGAATTTGAAAAGTGAAAAATTGACATATTTTTTTTTCTTCACATCCGATCAACATCAAATTTTCAGGGCTTGTACAATCGGGCAAGATGCATCTTTTTTACTTAGATAATTTCTTTGTATATGCAATAGGTTTGGATTTGTTCTTGGAATAAATTTTCCAAAAAAAAAATTTTTGAAAATTTTTTAAAAATTTTCTTTTGAGTATACAAAAAAATTATTTAAGTAAAAAAGATACATCTTGCCCAATTGTACAAGCCCTGAAAATTTGATGTTGATCGGATGAGTAGAAAAAAAAATATGTCAATTTTTCACTTTTCAAATTCAAAAAATGAGTTTGGAAATTGGACAACGCTGAGCACAAAAATCAAAATATCGAAAAATCATCAGTGCTAATTGTTGGTAATGGACCAATCTATGCATATTTCAAGTTTGAAGTCATTTCCCAAAAAATTCTGAAAGTTGATATGAAAATTGTCAAAAACATGGATTTTGAAAAATTGAAAATTCTGAAAGAATGACTACAGTCACAGAAAAACACCAGAAAACAACGTTTTAGAGGGCAAAAAAAGCTACATTTTGGTGTTTATATAGTCAAAATCGACTGAAAATTCCGAATTTTAGCGTCCATTTTTGTTTTCATTGTCATCATTGTCGAAAATACACTTTCACGCCTGTAATTTGTAGCGAATGGGATCAGTATTTTCAAGGCTTTTCCCGATAATAATGGATACTCGTCACCAATCTTTCCCCAAAATGTGTTTCGAAATCTATTTTCAGTGCTTTGGCTTCAATTTCAGTATCTGGAAATATTCCCTCATCTACTAAAAAGGGTCTTAGCACCCAAGCATTTACTTGGTGATTTTCCAAATCAGGAAAATATTTGCTGATAGAATGTACTACTGATGACAAGTGGAGAGTTATTTGATCTGTGAATGAGCATTT
>JABUQX010144063.1:0-5000 GCA_015478945.1 Trachelipus rathkii
GTTGTTAGCTACGTTCGGTTGGAAGGTCTGGTCTTTAGCAGTTGCGTTTATCGATGATAGCACCGCGTTTTCGTGCGCCGCTTCAATACATATATATATATATATACGGTATTATATAATATAATAATAATATATATATATATATATATAAAACAAATATATATATATATATATATATATATATATATATATATATATATATATATATATATATAATAATATATATATATATATATATATATATATATATATATATATATATATATATATATATATATATATATATATATATATATATATATATATATAATAATATATATATATATATATATATATATATATATATATATATATATATATATATAATAATATAGATATATATGTTTATATATATATTTATATATATATATATATATATATATATATATATATATATATATATATATATATATATATATATATATATATATATATATATATATATATATATATATATATATATATATATATATATATATTTGTGTGTGTGTTTGTGTGTGTGTGTGTGTGTGATGTCGCAGATGTCAGAATTTGAGCATCCACAGAGGCGGATGTGGATCTAATAATTTATTATATATTACTTAGAGGTAAATATAAAAGTATAAAACCAATTAAATATTTTAGATACATTTATATATTTTGATCAGGTAAACTCTCTGTAATTAGTTGCTAATAAAGAAAATAGCAAAAGAAGCGTTTGAAAGTTAACATGTTTCTTCTAACCGTTTGATCCAGTGGTTTTTACTCTAAATTTTGAAAGGTACTAAATTTGATGAAAAAATATATGTTAAAACCCTCAGATTTAATGTAGAAAACACTAAAAAGCTCAGATTTAATGCAAAAAGCAATAAACATATTAAAACATAAGAAAATAGTGCGCTATGTGCATATTTTTGTAACTAAATAACAAAAAGCCAGTTTTAATTCGAAAAGCACTTCATTGGCAATACTGGTTTTAACGCGTTACCAAGGGCCCAAAATACTATGCATCTCACCCATCACAATATCCCAATGTCCACCCAATTATATGAGCACACACAAGTTGTAACGGGTTGTTTAGTATTTGACCCTTATTAAAGACATTTTATATTTTAAACATAGAAATTTCCCTGCATTTCACCATTTTTTTTTTTTTTTTTTGTGCTTCTTATCATATTAAATACTAATTTTGATAACAAATGTTCACTCGGACACTTTTGATAGAATAAGTTAAATAACCCCGACCAGGTTGACTCAGTATAGGATATTTTTCGTCATATATATTTTCAATCCTTTTTTTTTATTACAATGCAAATCATTGTTTTATCAATTTTTTTCTTCAGTTTCTTTTATTGCTTGGTACTAATTTAAAAGAAAATTCATCTCATCAGCTACATTAAAATCAGTCGATTTTCTTTCTTAAACATTTTCCCAATGACTCTTTCTGTCCAACTGTAATTTCTTTAGTCAGCTTTGAAAGCAATTGAGTAATATTGTCTTTACCTATTGTATTTACGAATGAGGTGAGGTTAAATACTTGGATTCTTGTACCCTTAATTGGTATCTGAAAGGTTGCTACTCTAAAAATATCATTAGTTTTTAAAGTGTTAACTTTTATGTCCGGTTCCCTAAGTGTTTCTTCCATTTAGTTAATGTTTTGAAACGTATCATCTGTATTAGAACATGATTCATATATAGCACTTTTGTAATTATCTTGTTATAAATAACATTGATATTAGAGATGTCGGTTGGGGAATAACATCTACAATGAAAATGTTGGTATGGCTCAGTTCTTTAATTTTCTTGATATAATGTTGGAGTTTCAATAGCATTTCCAGTGATAATGAAATCGTTGCCTTTTTTCACCATTTGTTCTAATTTATTTCCTATAAAACTGAACTTATAAGCAAGATCAAAATTCTCCTTCACATCTATAGAGTGATTTGTATTGCATGTATAGTGTATTGTTCTATCTAGCGATTGTATTTTTAGTATTATTATTCAACTTTGTTTGCTGAAGCTTTGATTATGTAGCTTTCTTATATCGTATTCGGAGCTACTGAATAACTGAAATAAATAGGAAAAATTCACTACTTAGTAAATTATAATATTGGTTACCGACGTACGAGTAAATTAACTTTCTTTAACGTCATTTTCTAACTTTTGAATGGTATAATTGGGTGTTAAAGAGAGGAAATCCAATTTGAATATCACACACACACACACACACACACACACACACACACACACACACACACACCCACATATCTATATATTTATATATATATAATAATATATTAATAATATAATAATATGATATATCTTAATAAACATATAATAATAATAATAATAATAATAATATATAATATGTAATAATATGTATGTAATAATATAAAGAGTAATAATAATAATAATATGGAAATATCATGTATGTATGTATGTATATATAATAATAATAATAATAATAATAATATAATAATAATAATAATAATATATATATATACCATGTATGTAATAATAATAATAATAATAATAATACAATAATAATAATAATAATAATATATATATATATAATAATAATAATAATAATAATAATAATAATAATAATAATAATATATATATAATAATATAATAATAATATGTAATAATAATATAATAATAATAATAATAATAATAATAATAATATATATAATAATAATATAATAATATAATAATAATAATAATATATGTATAATATATCTTCATAATAATATCATATCATGTATATATCAATAATATGTATAATATATATGTAATATATCAGTTATCAATCTCCCTCCTATCCACAGTTTTGGGATCAAATTTGCGTTATACACTGGGGCCAGAAAAGTGAGGGAATCGAAATATGACGCCTTTGTCGTCCCTTTGATACCCTTAAGTGAGAACTCTTCGCAGTCAGAAAATAAATCCAAGGGTTTCTGAGACTAGGATTGACCATCATTGTGGTATCTCCGTCCATGTGGTTCATCCCTGGGCGACTCACAACCAAGCCCCCACACAAAAACCCATCATTTAGTAGTGTGTGCAACAACCTCCAGTGTATCTGAAGACTCATATTCCTCTCCTTCCAGGCATTCCATTACTGACTCATTTCGCTTTTCTTCGGTCTCCCAGCCGGTGATTCCCAACACTCCACACCACTATACATACATTTAACTAACAAATATCTTGTCCAGCACTTTCCCTTGTGACAAACCCACATCTCAATGTGCTCTTGTTTATTCTCCCATCTACTCCTTCTTCACACAACAGAGCTCTAGGCACTGTTTTGTATTCTTCTCACACACCTAACACGCCCCCTAAGATTGTCATCTGAACACTGTACCTTAGATCTTCTCTTGTTCCTTTTCATAGTTTCACTACTATAACTTAACACAGGTGTGACAACATACTGATATAAAAAAAGCCAGCTCAGACTGGTCCCTTTACATCCACAAGGTTTAATTGCAAGCCACCTTCCAGTCACAACTATCTGAACTACATTCTGCATCATCCGTTCCCTTTTCATCCAACATATATCCTAAATATTTAAACTCAGATACTTGTTCCAGTTGCTCACCATCTAACATGACTTCACACCACGGACTCCTCACTCACTACCATAACCTTACTCTTATCTACATTTACTTTCAAACCCCTCCTTTAATACACCCTACCAAACCCCTCTACTTATTATCTCAAACTCTCCTCAGATTCACCGCACAAACCAAATCATCCGCATACACAATATGCAGGACACCCCCTCTCTTCCATTCTCCATCTTTATAACACCTTCCCCTGCCACCCCACCTCTAATTCTTTCATAACCCCATCCACATATAAATTAAATAACCAAGAGGACATAACACATCCCTGCCTCACTCCGCTTTTAATTTTAAACCAATCACTTTCGACTCCATTTATTCTTACAGACGCTTTTCTATCGTCATACATACTTATGATTCCATTCAGAAGCCTACCACCAACACCATAGATCACTAACACCTGTCACAGAGCTTCCATATTAATAATCCTTGTCATACGCCTGCTGCAAGTCCATAAAATCTAAATACAATTTATTCTTCTTCTCTCTCATTCTCTCAATCATTTGCTTCAGTGTAAAAATTTTATACATACATCCTTTACCACTTCTAAATACACCTTGTCACTCGACGTGCTCTTTCAACCAAAATACCAGCATATATCTTCCCTACAACGCTCAGTAAACTAATTAGCCTATAGTTTCTACAGTTCCCCTTATCCCCCTACCCTTATATAAGAATATAAGGGTACTATTATTGCTCTCTTCCAATCCCTCGGAACTATGCCATCCATAAACGCTTTGTTACACAGCTTCCAAATCCATTCAATCACCATCTTCCTTCCGTTCTTGATCATTTCACCAGTAATTCCATCTATGAATGCATATTTACCAATCTTTAACTTTCTCATCCTACCCATTACCTCCGCCTTACTAATTACCTCATTCCCTAAATACCTATTCCTTCTTGAACCATCAAACCCACACACATTCACTATCACCTCTTCATTACTACAAATGTTAAGCAGATTTCCGAAGTGTTCCCTCCACACTCTCCTCACATCCATTTCATCAGTTAATAAAGCACCATCCCTATTCATTATTCTATGAAGATGCCCTTACACTCATTCTTAACCTTTCGCGCTTCCTTTCAGAATAGTTTTCTATTCCCTTGGAAGTCCCCATTCATGCTCCTTCCAAACTGTTTATTTACCTCATTTTCCTCCTACGTATGCAACTTTTAGTCTTCCATTTTCTCCTTATATAATTCCAAACATCTTTCTTTTGAGGCCTCATCATTTGCTTTTAACACATTCAACCACGCCTCTTTTTTTTACTTTTGACCATTCATCGTTGTGATTCTTACTTCCTACTTTAGCACATTCACATACTTCTCTTGCACTACTAACAAAGGCTACCTTCA
>JABUQX010144063.1:10000-12500 GCA_015478945.1 Trachelipus rathkii
ATATATATATATATAGTATACACGGTATATATGTTATATATATATGTTATATATATATATATAGTATATATATATATATATATATATATATATATATATATATATATTATTGCATGACCATATATATTATTATTGTTGTTATTACATAGTATATTATTATTATTATTATATTATATTTATTATTATTATTATATATTATGTGAACATATATTATTATTGGTTATACATACATATTACATATACATATATTATTATATATATATTATTATGTATCTTTATAAACATATATTTATCCCTCTATATACTTTTATGTTATTATTATATATTATTGTTATTATATATATTATATATATTATATTATTATTATACATATATCCATATATACATTTACATATGTTATAATATAATATCTGGATCACTAATACATATATATATATATGTAAATAACAAAAAAAACTTGCTATATATATATATATTCAACATATATACCATTATTCATATGTTTAGGTATATATTATATATTATTATTATTATTATTATTGTTATTATTATGCATTGATATGATATATATATATGTACATATATACAGATTGTTATTACTATATATGTAGATATATATTATTGCATATATATATATATATATATATATATATATATATATATATATATATATTATATTATATATATATATATATAAATATATTATTACATATGATATTATATATCTATTATATATACATTTACATATATACATATGTACATTCATATAATACATAGCTGAGATCTACGAAATCTGGCGAAATATTATTTTATTTTCAATAATCGTTTTTTATATATCTTTCGTCCCCATGTAAAAGGCCTAAAAAAAGCGCTGCCAAACCTCTCATATATAAATTTAATCGATCTACCGAATTTTTTTTTATGTTTAAATTCTGTTTATGACCCATTAAGTTTATGGTTGTGATAAGTTTTGTTAAGTATACACGGTAAATCTGTATACTTAACAGAAAAACTTATCATAACCTTTACCGGATTTTTCGAACCTTTATAAACAATGCGCTCTTATATATATATAAAAAATATATAATTTTTTATATATATATATATATATATATATATATATATATATATATATATATATATATATATATATATATATATATATATATATATATATATATATATATAAAGCTAATGATGAAATTAACATCCGCATCCGCATCCGCGCTTTGCCCTGCGGATGTTGCGCGGATATTTATTGTCAAGATTTGATAAAAAATTTTATAATAAAAATACTTAAAGATGAATCTGAACGCAAACTTTAAATGACAGACATGGGACTCGACTCAACTGGTGTAATAATGACTCATGATCTCACAGCATGAAGTTCATAATAATTTGAGTCAACAGAGTCACATGAGATTAGGGATGCCAAAAAAATAAGTCGCATCTACAGCTTCTGTCTCCGATAATACCAATAATCTCAACGCTAAGGGAAGTATTCGAACCATTCAAATGAAAATGATGGCGTTTAAAAGAATGAAAGATGGAATAAAAACTAGAGCTAGAAAACGCTTTGGTTCTGTGAAATTAATGATTCATACTATTGCAACTTATTTAGATCCCTGTTATAAAGGCAAAAGTTTTTTTATAACACAATATTAGAACAAGTTAAATCGTTTTTTTTTGCTGTTGAAAAACTTCAATCCGAACAGTCTATTAATTCGTCCCATTAAAAGGAAAAACGAAATCTACAGAACCAACACCTTTTACAAGTAAACCAATAACAGATTCACTGGAAGAATTTCTATAGTCCAGTAGTGATGAAGAAGCACACGCATTTCCAAAAGATGTAGCCAAATGATTGAAAACTAATACCAAGAAAAAAACGACTAGGATGCAAAAGATAATCCTATGAGCTGGTGGAAAGTTGGCAAAATGTTTACCCACGCCATAAACTTTGCAAGGAAATACTTGGCCTGGTTCTCCAACTAGTGTTCCAAGTGAAAGAGTATTTAGCAATGCTGCTATTATATGATGAAAAGAGAAACAGACTCTCAACAGAAAAGGCAGAAAATTGATGTTTCTCCACAACATTCCTATATTTGAATTTCAATACTAGTGCAAAAAGTTTATAATCCATTGTAAAATCTCTTTCATTAAGGTCAGAGGTTGGGGAAAGAGGTTGGTGCGTTTGAGTTGGGTCCCCGTCCCGCACCCTGGTAACAATTATATTAAAAGATTGTGGCTAAAATACAAAGATATATATATATATATATATATATATATATAGCAGTTAGTAGTAGTATATATATATATATATATATATATATGTTATATATATATATATATATATATATATATATATATATATCAAACATCCGCATCCGCATCCGCATTCACATCCACGGATGTTACAAAATCAAAACATCCGCGAAAAATGAGATCCATGCAGACACTAATATATATATTATTATTATTATATTATTATTATGCCATA
>JABUQX010144064.1:7500-10000 GCA_015478945.1 Trachelipus rathkii
GATGGAGTTCATTGATTTGGAAGAAATCAGATTTTAATGAATAAAACATCATCAATTTAAATGGGCCTACTAACCACGTAGTGAAATCAATATAATTTGATTTCTTTGCGAATATATCAAACAGGTAAAAAATGTGAATACCACACAAGTATTTGACACATACATATTATTTTCAGTCATTATTACTCAAAAACCCTCCTTATCCATTGTAAAAAAAAAGAATTATAATAATAATAATAATAATATTAATATTAGTGTGTGTGTGTGTGTGTGTATTATTATTATTATTGTGTGTGTGTGTGTGTGTGTGTGTATGTATTATTATTATTATTATTATTATTATTATTATTATTTGAAAAGGGGCTACTATTTGAAACAGTTTGTGTCCTTTGAGACCCAATAATAATAATAATAATAATAATAATAATAATAATAATAATAATAATAATAATAATAATAATAATAATAATAATAATAATAATAATAAATCATTTAACTTATATATAAATTAATTATTGATAAAGTTGACACTTTATAATAAAAGCCAAGGAAAGAAATATTTACAATTTTCTTAAATAGAATAAAGAAGCTGTAGAGCGAAAGCAATTGAAACATGTTTCTCACGTGTTTTAATCTGTTTCGTTAACACTCTCTGTCTGTCTGTCTGTCTGTCTGTCTGTCTGTCTGTCTGTCTGTCTGTCTGTCTGTCTGTCTGTCTGTCTGTCTGTCTGTCTGTCTGTCTGTCTGTCTGTCTGTCTGTCTGTCTGTCTGTCTGTCTGTCTATCTGTCTGTCTGTCTGTATGTCTGTCTGTCTGTCTGTCTGTCTGTCTGTCTGTCTGTCTGTCTGTCTGTCTGTCTGTCTGTATGTCCTGTCTGTTGTATCTGTCTGTCATTGTCTGTCTATCTGTCTATTATCATATTTTTAGATATATGTAAAAGTGTATATGCCTTTTGTGATCTGTTACTCTATCTGTCTGTCTGTCTGTCTGTCCTGTCTGTCTGTCTGTCTGTCTGTCTGTCTGTCTGTCTGTCTGTCTGTCTGTCTGTCTGTCTCTCTCTCTCTCTCTCTCTCTCTCTCTCTCTCTCTCTCTCTCTCTCTCTCTCTCTCTCTCTCTCTCTCTCTCTCTCTCTCTCTCTCTCTCTCTCTCTCTCTCTCTCTCTCTCTCTCTCTCTCTCTCTCTCTCTCTCTCTCTCTCTCTCTCTCTCTCTCTCTCTCTCTCTCTCTCTCTCTCTTATTGAACGACCAATCAAAACATGTTTTAAAATATTATTGTATTGACATTCGAATCTCCTCCAGAAAATTTACAATTAATTTACTATTTCGGAATTTTCTGCTTCATTAATAAATACGTTTTCGACTTCTTCGTCTTTTAATTCTCTGTTCTTTTTCGTTCCTTTCTTTCTGCATCTCTCTGTCTTGGTTTCTGTCACCATTTTTCTTTTTTTATTCTATAGTGTTTTTACTTATTTATTATTCTCTTTTCTTCTATCTTCTTTTACTGGAAAAGAGTACATACATACATACATACATACATACATACATACATACATACATACATACATACATACATACATAGTTGTATAGGGACCGCAACTTTCAGGAGAAATGTCGGGTGGATGTTGCAAGGCAACGTGCAACATTTTGTAACATTCGGTTTTCAAGCTTGACATGAGAAGGATGGGTTTCCACGGTCGGAGAGACCGTGTCTAAGGCCTGGAAGACGGTTTTAGGAGGCTCTTGAGCTTCTGAGCGGCAGGCGATTCCAAGTCATGTCGGCAGCTGACTTTTTTTTATACAGTTGTTACCACCACTCACGGGCAGAACGCTATTCAAGGAGTGGGTGTTGTACGCTCAAAAGTTCACCCTCTTGCGCAGATTACGCGGATGAGAAAAGACGCAGGCTTTAAAGTGAGAGACATTGAATTCAGCAGGAAACACAGAAGATGGAAGAGAATTTCACAGAACAGAGGTGGCAGGAAAGAAGGAAGCACCGCAGCGAACTAGCCTGGAGTTACCAATATCAACACAAAACTCGTGCGCAGACACAGCACCCCTTGTTCTACGAGGGCGCCGTAAAGGTAGTGATACGTGAGTGATAAGTTCCCTCGAGCACCTGCCGCTGCGGTACCTATAGAAAAAGAGATAAATCACCAACATCGCGCCGCAATGATAGAGGATCAAGTGAATTGGAATGTACAGAACAGTTTATAAGCCTTTTGGCCTCTGACTCGACCCTGTCCAAAGGCCTGGTGAAACCAGAGCCCCCCAGATATTAAGTACTCCAGCCTACAAGGGCGAACAGGACCAGCTGGTATGGCTGGAGTAACTGAAGAAAAAAAAAAAAAGTCTTGCAGTCTAATTTTTTTTTTTTTTTTTTTATGTTAAGGCCAAGGATGTTTATATTGTCAACGGGAGAGACGAGAGAACCGTCGAAAGAGATAGGAAAGTTAGAAGGTGTTTTAGAGGGGGAGATTTGTAGAAGTTGGGTTTTTAAAGAAT
>JABUQX010144065.1:0-44424 GCA_015478945.1 Trachelipus rathkii
CAACTCTTTAGAACAAATATAAACTACGCTTCCCCCACATGGTTCCCCACACTGTCAAAATCTAACTCAAAAAAATTACAAATCACACAAAACACCGCCCTTAGAATTATCTTATCACTGAATGCACTAAAACTACCCCCATCCAACATTTACATGACGAGACTTACATCCTTCCTATCTCCACTCCCCTGGAGATGGTGGGGACTCGATTCTACCAGAAAACTCTAAATCCAATCCACCCATGTCACCAAATCTTCTCCAACCTCCCCCGACACAGATTAAAATCCCCACCCTCCTCACCAGCTAAATTCTACAATGACATTTACAATATTATCCCCCTCCCCCTCCCAATAGGTCATGGCTTACACATATCCACACACAACTTACTAACACGTACCTACAAAACTACCCCTCCCCAAAAATTTCCCCTATAAAAGAAATACTGTCCAGAAGAGGCCAGATTGACCTCGCCAGGAGCAGATCAGGTCACCACCCAAAACTCATACAATACAAATATAGATTCAAACTTGACAATGTCACCTCCCTCACCTGCACCAGATGTCACATTTCCCCGGACACAATAGAGCACCTCCTTCTGGGGTGAACTGCTCTCGACGCCCCCGCGCCAACTTCTCTATATCTTCCCTCCTCGACCTGTGGAACCGCCCAAGAGCGGTGGCCGGCTTCCTAGAAGCAGTGTGGCCCTCCAATTGAGGTGGGCCAGGGGCAGAAGTAAGTAAGTAAATATATATATATATATATATATATATATATATATATATATATATATATATATATATATATATATATATATATATATATCTTCCAATAACCTTATATATATATATATATATATATATCGACTTCTAAGAACGCCTCATGGCGCAGGAGGTTGAGTCACCGCCTCTCATACGAGAGGTCGCTGGTTCAAATCCTCCGCGTAGCAGTTGGGTTTTATCTACCTGGGGGCAAGAATTAAAACTTGACTGCACACACGTTGGTGGCGCTGGTTTGGGATAGCCGGCCTTAAAGTTCGATTTCCTGTGGTCCCCCCGTGTTACCCCCTGCATAGGGGATAAAGCACGTTAAAAGGTAGTTTTTTTTAAAATTTTTTATATCAACTTCTTTCCCCAATACTGGTGGTAAGGTGAGTACCATGCACCGGAAACAGAAAAGTAGAACAGAAGAACATAAGTCGAAAAGAAAGCCCAGCCTTACCGCAGTCATTATACCTTTTAGTGAGAACTCGTCAGTCAGAAAATCCACCCTAGAGCTTCACGGGATCGCGACGGACCCTCACTATGGCATCTCATGAGTGTGGGGTTCATCCCTTGGCCCAGGTGGGCCACAACCATACCCCCTCACAAAACCCAGCCATTCACTCCTATTATACACCTTTCTTTTCGCCTCTGCCAAACTCGCATTTTTCTCCTCCAGGCATTCCTTCACTGACTCAATTCACTTTTTCTTCGGTCTACCAGCCGGTCGATTCCCAGCACATTCACCACTATATATCCGCTTAACCAATCGACTATCATCCATCTTTTCCACATGACCAAACCATCTCAATGTACTATCATTTATACCTCTCTTCACACCACACAACTCTCTAATACGTTCATTCCTTACTTCATCAATTCTTCTCACACCTAACACTCATTAATTGTCCATTTGAACACATTGTACTTTAGATCTAAACCTCTTATTCCAGACCATAGTCTCACTACTATAAATTAACACAGGTAACAACATACCCTCATGTAAGACCCTAGCACACCCAAGACTTAAGTCCCTTTACATCCATCAACGATTTAATTGCACCAGCCACCTTCCTGCCATTCACAACTTTCCTACTACATTCTGCATCATCAGTTCCCTTTTCAGCCAACATATATCCTAAATATTTAAACGCAGACACTTGTTCCAGCTGCTCACCATCTAACATAACTTCACACCGAGGACTGTCCTCACTTACAACCATAATCTTACTCTTTATGTACGTTTACTTTCTAACACCCTCTCCTGCCAACCCAACTTTTATTCTTTCATAACCCCATCCATATACAAATTGAATAACCAAGGAGTACCTAACACTAACCTAAATTACATTTATTTATATATATATATATATATATATATATATATATATATATATATATATATATATATATATATATATATATATATATTTATAACTCACTCCTCTAATATAACTATATACTCTGCCTATAATCACTATATAAAATATATATACATACTTGGTAGACCCGCTCCCCTCCTACGAGTAACGGGCGATTTCTCTACCCATATTAACTTCAAGAAGGTGCCGTTTTACAGTTTTCAATCATTATCCCTTATAGTCTTGAATTAAATACATCATTCTGATCTATCCTAAGCTTCCAATCCTTCTACATATGTTGATCAAACTTTCTTAGAGCGGTGTCCCCCGACCATCATCTTATCTCATAGATAACTAAACTGACTCAACTGGTGTAAGAACCCTATTTTTACTACATTTAATATAATTTTATTCAAAGCTGTTGTTACTCAAAAATAAAACTGCTTCAAACAAATCCTCTTTTAACGATGGCCTTAGATTCAATTCTATAACTTGCAAATCACCCCCCCCCCAAAAAAAAAAAGAAAAAAAAAAGAAAGCGCTCAACACTCACTTGAGTTTGAGGCAAAGCTGTAACTGTTTAATGACCATCTTGCAAAATTTTAAGATAATGAGGAGTTTCCTCCATAACTGTTACATTGCTTTCCGGTCGATTTTCGTTATGACATCTAATGCCTTATATAATTCTGCTTCATATTTTTCCACAGAATTTTTAGGTTAGAAGGTTTTTATTGAATGACTGCCATTCTTCAATAGCTTTTCTGTGTGGTCCCATTGTTATCAACATTGCCAGCCTCTTAATCTTCTTCACCTTGCAAGATACCACGAGAAAGAATTCCTGAAGCTAATGAATTATCTGACTACGATTTGGGATTTATGTTCGATAGTGTTATTCAATTTAAGACTTAGTTCACAAGGAGCATTCCTAGGTTTTAATATCAGATCTTGAATCTGAAGAAGATGCTGAACTATAAGATCAACAAAGATGTTCAAAAAATATTTTATATTTAGGCAACATTCTTTGATTCTTTCCCTTCTCTCACAGAATTTTTGTCATTTCTAAAATCTCTCCTTTGTTTTCTAATACATTAATTAAATACTTCAATTCTTTATAACATTTTCCAGCAGTCATGTCCTCTGCTTCAATTTTCTTTGTTGCAAGAAAAAGATAGTTTAATAATTTAAGGGTTTGGTTAGCTCTCATTGACTGTTGGAGAGAGAAACTTCAGGTTACCCTCTTTTCAGCTTAACGCTTTCAAACTTCCATTAATTTTGGGGACACTATTTTTGCTATTTATCTCGCCTTGTTTATAAGATTTGCTGCAAGATGCGTGCACTAAATACTAACGTCACTGGAAGATTATCATTTCATACTCTTATCTTAATTTTAAAAACCTTAAGAAAAATCATATCTTTCAGACCTTGCAAGAAAGTGCTTATGCTCCGATCTATCTATCTAGCATTTTCAGTGAATGTATTTAACCAAGATGGTAAATGCGACACCTAAAAAAGAAAGGCTTTCACCTGAAAAAGCTGAAATGCTTCTATTTTTGCACCTTATTTTGTGAATCGGAAACTTTTGATTCTTTTAAAAATTAATAGTCATATCATTCATTCTTTAAATATTTTTAAAAAGAATAAATTACTCTAATTGCCAATAAGTTGTGGTGATAAATAATATTTTGTTTTATTAATTCAACAGTAAAATTTGCAACTTTTAAAATCTATTTCCTATACTCACATAATTGTCTAAACTGAAAATTTGATTAAAGTTTTTCACTATTCATCTTTTATGTATGAAATTTTTGGCGAATATATAACTGGGCGAGCTACAAAAATTTAGTAAATGTATTAAGTTTATAATATCTTTGAACAGCATACAAAAGTTAAATTTTTGTCATTTTATACCTTAGTCTCATATCCATAAGAACATATGAGGTGTAAATATTATTTAATTTAATGACATACACAACTTTTTTATACGTTTTTCTGAATACATAATTATTTTACACCTGGGCATGCCATGTGCAATTTGAAACAGTCAGCATTATGACGATTTCAGAGGTCAAATAATTGGGTATATTGAAAAACGTTCAAAATAAAATATAAAGCAAGTAGTCTAACTCCATCTACTCTGAAAATTTCATAAAAATTGGCTGAACAGAAAAGAAAAATATACACAAAATTTTGAATTTTGACAATTTTCACCAACCTTTTGGATGGGAAAAAAATCTACTCTTTTAATTTTAGAAATGGTTGTGAGTGGCTAAGGAGGCTTAAACTTTTACCTAATGAAGGTTTAAATGATGAAAGTGGTTTGTTTTGTTTGGTTGTTTTTTTTGAGCTATTAAAAAATAAACAATTCCTATTAGGAGGACCAGATGTCAAACAATTGAGTATAGAGAAGTGTTCAGAATCAAATTCTGTAATTCAACCAATTGTAATTATTGTGAAAAATTCATTACCACTTTATTTATCATATAAATAATTTTTTTTTTTTTTAAATTTAACATTGAACCGGTCCTGTAAGTTTAATCATATATATATATATATATATATATATATATATATATATATATATATATATATATATATATATATATATATATATATATATATATATATATATATATATATATATATATATATATATATATATATATATATATATATATATTTCAAAGTACTTTTCATGAATGTTTGTTTGCCCATCATAACATTAGGTATACCTATGCATAGAATATTGCGCTTAAATCAAAATCTCTTACATAATTATATAACCATTTTACTGCAAGTAAATTTATAAAGTATACAAAGAAGCATAAATTTTAATAGCGTATGCATATTAAATAATCTATTAAAGATAAATAAGATTTCGTTAAAGAATCTTCCAATAAAAATAAAAGAAATATTTCACAATTATTCATCCACTACGTCTATAAACAAAACGAATTCTTAGTGATACAAGAAACTAAAGCTTTTAAATGGATAATGCATCAAATTAAATATTCAGATATTTATGGAATAAATGATCAAGATCTTACAGAAAGACCCGGACAAAGCCTGGATATTGGAAATACGACCAGAACTAGAGATTTTGAAAATATAGTTGTTAGGCGTGTGTAACCCAAGGACCTTTCTCGATGGGTCCCACTGACAGGTCATGGTTTTCATACAAGACCATGACCTTCCTGGAGGAGGACAGTTTATTTATTTTCCTTTAGATATCATCATCAACCTCCTTACCCCAGAGTGGGTGTGAGATGGGCAGCATGAAACAATAGTGGTAGAGCATGAAGCGAGTCGAAAAGAAAGCTCCACCCCCCCCAAATACCGTTGTAAAGGGGGTGTTACTTTCCGACTCCCATTGCAATAATATGCAAATTTGTAGAAATTAATTATTTATAATATTCTTAGGTCAATATTACTGGTAGTAAATATGTAAACAGTGCTATTATTGCCAGTGGCGAGTTCCTAATAATTTTCTATGTCGCATATATATATATATATATATATAATATATATATATATATATATATATATATATATATATATATATATATATATATATATATATATATATATATATATATATATACTATATTATATATATATATATATAATAATATATATATATATATAATATATATAATATATATATATATATATATATATATATATATATATATATATATATATATATATTAGGGATGTACCGATAGTATCGGTATCGGCCATTTTTGGGGGTATCGGTATTGGTTAATATGGCCGATACTTCTTACTTTTTGGGTGAAAAATTATGAGAAACTTTTAGATTCAATAATAAATCTAGTTATGATATATATAGCTAATACTTGGTTATGTTTTTTTTCCTTCGACTTCTTTTTAACTTAGATTTTTAGCGTTTCTTAAACTTGGGTTTTAGTGTAACATTTACCTATTTGGATAGCCATTATTATAATTTATACAGATTTAGCTTCCACTTTTTTAGTTGATCAATAGTATTTTTTTCTTTTGCACGCAATTTTGTGTGTGTGTGAGTGAGTGAGTGTTTTTAAACTTTCTGGATTATTCATATTTTAGATATTTACTGTAAATAGGGTTTTGGCATTTTAAAATTTCAGGTTTTAGCGTACAAATAATTTTTCCTCATTTCTCCTTTGGTTTTTGTCCGTTCTCTCTCTCTCTCTTTTTGGCTATGATTGTGTGTGCGTGTATGATAGCAGATTTGCACAGGCGCGGGCTTTCTATTGACTTTACCAACATCAGTGGCTTGCACTCTAACTCTAACCCTAATTTTTTGTTCTTGTCTGAGACCCAGATGGCTAAGAATTCATAATCTAACTCGATTAATATATCCAACTATAACTTATTTTATAATTTCCGTCTGAAGGGTGGAGTATAAACATAAACACTCGTATAACACGTCTCGAGAATCTCGAATCTCCTACTAACTTCGATGTTTTGTGGCTTAAAATCTTTCTTCCTTCTACTCCAATAATCTTGTGCTTCTGCTACTGTTCTCCTAACATAACAGATTTTCATGCCTTTTTTGATTACCTTACTACTTCTCACGAAACTGTTATATCTCCTCATCCAAATACTGAGGTCCACTATTTAGGGGATTTCAATGTACACAACACTGAATGGATGGGTTCCTCTCATCCTGATTTAGGTGGGGAGGAAGAATCATCATTCAGTATTCTCAACGATCTGGAGCAACTAATTAAGAACCTACACACATTCCGGATCGTCCCAACCAATTATTGAACACACTTGACCTATGTTTCACCACTAATCAGTCTCTCTATAAATACACCACCTTCGCTCCTATCGATAAATCTGACCACAATCTTATATCTATTAATTTTAATACTTTCCCTCCAACAGCTCCATCCTGCCCTATGCGGTTTTTCTGGCACTTTGATCGGGCCGATTGTGGGGTATTGCGTTGCTTCTACGCTAACTATAATTGGAGTGACTGCTTTGACTCTGCCGATAAAGTGGAAGCTGTAATCGTTGATGGGATGAGCAGGTTCATTTCTTATTCGACTAAATCTTTTTCTCCTCAAAATCCATCTAGGCTAGAAACAGTGCGTATCCAGTTTCGAAAAATTCTTATTCTCCTAACACTCTTGCTAATTTTCAATCAGCTAGAAATCGTCGAGCAAAGTGGACTTTCATTACACGAAAGTGCACTGAGCTCCTTCGTTCTCCAAGTGACAAATCTTTCTGGCCTCTTGCCCAAAACATCTCTAACAACTTCTGTAAATCATCCTTTCCTCCTCTTATTAGCTCTGATGATTCTGTTGCTAATACTCCAACTGAAAAGGCCAATCTCTCTGGCCTTCTATTTTCCTCTTCCTACTCCTTCTAATCTCAAGTGTCCTATGCCTTTACTTGTGATTACATTTGATCGGATGCATGGGCTCCTGAAATCTATGAACGTTATGAAGGCGGGTGGCCCGGATGGCATTCCTCCCAAGTTTTGAGGGAGTGAGCTTCCGTGCTGACCCCGCCCCTCGTTCAATTATATTCTCTATGCCTCAATACTAGCACTTTCCCTCAGTGTTGGAAGCGCGCATATGTCCAACCTATTCCGAAAAAAGGAAGCCGCTCTGATCCTTCTAACTATCGCCCTATAGCTCTCACTTGTATTCTATCTAAGATCTTTGAAACCCTTCTCAACTCTCAGTTCTTAGACCATCTGGAATCTCATTCCCTTTTTTCCGATCGCCAGTACGGGTTTCGGCGCTCGAGGTTTAATGGCGATATACTTTCTTATTTAACAGATTTATGATTTTCCACCCTTAGAAACTACGGGGAGACTTGCATGGTGGCGCTTGACATATCCAAAGCATTTGACCGGGTATGGCACGCGTCACTGCTCTCCAAGCTCCCCTCCCTTTTGGGTTTCCTCCTTCTCTTTGCTTACTTATGTCTAGCTTTCTTTCAAATAGCTCAATATCGGCTGTTGTTGATGGGGCGACAACTTCTTTTTCTGTCAATAGTGGTGTTCCTCAGAGTTCTGTCTTATCTTCTACTTTATTCCTGCTTTTCATTTATGATCTCACTTGCACCTCTAACTCTATTCACTCATATCCTATGCCAATGAGCTCGACCCTTCATTCTTCAACTCATTTTACAATTCTGCTCCCCTCTTTTACTTCCTAAGTACTCTCGTCTTAATTTTCAGATTATATTTTCGATGATCTAGTAGATCTCAGGTGGGGTCGTCTCAACAATTTAACCAAAACCCAACTTCTACAAAATCTCCCTCTAAGACACCTAACTTTCCTATCTCTTTCGACGGTTCTCTCGTCTCTCCTGTTGACAATATAAACATCCTTGGACTTACATAAACAAAAAATGTCTTGGAAACCTCACTTCGCAACAGTTTATGGGGCGGCCTCAAAAGAAAACTGGCAGTTCTATTTAGACTTCAGAGACTTTTTCCTCTTCTCCAGTTACTAGTCTCACAAAGATTAAATCTACTTGCTTGTATGAGTGCTGCTCTCATATCTGGGGTGCTCTGGTTTCACTCGGCTTTGGGATAGGGTGCCAAAGGCCGAAACATACATAAACTATCCTGTACTTTCATAGTTCACTTGACCCTCTATCTTTGCGGCGCGATGTTGGTGCTTTATCTCTTTTCTATATTTACCGTACCTGCAAGTGCTCGAGGGAACTTTCCACTCGCGTACCACTACTTTTACGACGCCCTCGTAGCACAAGGGGGGCTGTGTCGGCACATGAGTTTTGTGTTGATATTAGTAACTCCAGACTAGTTCGCTGGGGTGCTTCCTTCTTTCTGCCACCTCTGTTCTGTGGAATTCTCTTCCATCTTCTGTGTTCCCTACTTAATTTAATATCCCTCACTTTAAAGCCTGCGTATATGCTCATCTGCGTTCGATGAATTTTTAAGGTGTTCAACACCCCCTCCTTGAATAGGGTTCTGCCAGTGAGCGTAGGTGACAACTGTAAAAAAAATAAATAAATAAAGGTTCTAATAAAGAATTTATTACGTTAGCTGAAACCCCACAAAAATAGCATCTCTGACGGTGAACCACTTCAAGAATGGATTTAAATAGCATAACCGACGAGCTTGCTCCCGTGACAAAAAAAAAGTCACAGAAGTGGAAGCCGCCTTATCAGCAACCCCTGGCAACAGCACAGATAGTGACGATGGTGGCTTTTAAGCAAATAAACCTACTGAAAATGATGAGGATTTGGATATGTTAGACTTTGATAAGTTCATGGCCGAAATTGCATTGACATCTTATTCACCTTCAAAGGAATCACACCAAGGAACCCCGTCGAAAAAACTGAAGAGATAGTCATCAAGGAGCAAAGATAATTCAAATTTGCAATCTGTGAAAGAGATGGGGCTCTACGAAAACATGGATATGCTGCCTACATAAGAGAATCCTTTCATGAGGTGACATGAAAATGAGCCAAGGTTTCCATTATTATCCGTGCTTGCAAGCAAATAATTATCAGCCCTCGCTCATCAGTCAAGAGCGAGAGTATTTTTAGTGTAGGTGGGAATGTAAACACCCCAAAAGGAAACGGGCTTTCCCAAGACACTAGTGAAAGCTTAATGTTTTTGCATCACAATCTGAGAAATTTTGAATTTGAGTATGGAATGATATCTATCTTTATCTTAAAGGAATATATTATTATTGTCATGTTTGAGTAATATCTTTTTTTTTTATTTTGTCTTTTCAGCTGATTAATTGAGGTCTCTTCTTTCATTATTTTTATTCTTTATATTATAACTAGTTAAAGAATCTTCTTGTAAATTGTAATCATGTTAAAACATAAAAGCTAGTAGCTAAACTTTATTAATACTTACTGGAAAATGGAAATGGAATATTTTTTGAATAAACACAAAATAAAAAAGTTATTAATATTATATTTGCATTTACTATTCCTTAAATATACTATTTTAGTTTAGAAAATAAATATACTTGGGCACAACCAAATATGAAATAAATGACTAAGTATTGGTTGTACCGGGAATGCAATCCTGAGTTGCCTAGCAGTACACAAATGTTCTATCTTATTACAGTGTATTTATTATATTAATTAAAGTATCGGTATCGGTATCGGCACCTAAAAAAATAGATTATATCAAATACTCTTTTTTGTGGTTTCGAGACTTTATCTTTTAATATAAATATATATATATATATATATATATATATATATATATATATATATATATATATATATATATATATATATATATATATATATATATATATATATATATATATATATATTATACTATACTTATATATATATATATATATATATATATATATATATATATATATATATATATATATATATATATATATATATATATATATATATATATATATATATATATATATATATATATATATTCTTTTTTTTTTCATCTTTCTCTTTTCCCAAAACTGGGGGATAGGTGCGCTAAGCACCGGAAGAATAGTAACGGGAGAATATGACAAATGGTCGAAAAGCCCAGCCTTACCGCCCCTGTACCATTAATTAGTGAGAATTCGTCGCAGACAGAATCCACCCTAGAGCATCACGGGACCGCGACGGACCCTCACTATGGTAAATCGTCAATGTAAGGGTTCATCCCTTGGCCCAGGTGGGCCACAACCATACTCCCTCACAAAACCCCGCCATTCACTCCTATTATGCACCTTTATACTCGCCTCTGCCAAACTCACATTTCTCTCCTTCAGACATTCGTTTACTGACTCAATCCACTTTTTCTTCGGTCTCCCAGCCGGTCGGTTCCCAACACTCACCACTATACATCCATAACCAATATGGAAGCTATCATTTCATCCTTTCCACATGACCAAACCATCTCAACATACTTTCATTTATTCTCTCATTTACCCCTTTCTTCACACCACACAACTCTCTAATACGTTCATTCCTCATTTTATCAATTCTTCTCACACCTAGCACCCCCTAAGATTGTCCATCTGAACACATTGAACTTTAGATCTATACTTCTTATTCCAGACCATAGTCTCACTACCATACAATAACACAGGTAACAACATACCCTCATGTAAGACCCTAGCACACTCAAGACTTAGTCCCTTTGCATTCACCAATGATTTAATTGCACCAATACCACCTTCCTTACCATTCACAACTTTCCTACACTTTGCATCGTCCGTTTCCCTTCTCATCCAACATATACCTAAATATTTAAACTCACACACCCTTATTTTTATATCTCTATATATATATATATATATATATATATATATATATATATATATATATATATATATATATTTTTCCACACTTCTCTCACTAATATATATATATATATATATATATATATATATATATATATATATATCTATATATCTTTTCTTATATTTTTGTTTTTTCCCAAGAATGGGAGTAAGGTGCGTGACGAGCATCGGAAAAGAAAAGCTGTAGAAGAACATGACAAGAAGTCGAAAAGAAAGCCCAGTCTTACCGCCCCCCTCGAGTATACCGTGAGTAGTGAAAACTTGTCGAGATCAGAAGAAAATCACCTAAAGCTTCATGGGACGACGGACCCTCGCCATGGTAGATCGTAAATGTAAGGGTTCATCCTTGGCCCAGGTAGGCCACAACCATACCCTCACAATCCCCCGCCATTCCCTCCCTGTTATACCTTTCTTCTCGCCTCTACCAAACTCACATTTCTCTTCTTCACCAAACATTCGTTTACTGATTCAATCACACTTTTTCTTCGGTCTCCCAGCCGGTCGGTTCCACACTCGCCACTATACATCCCTTAACCAACCGACTATCATTCATCCTTTCCCTATGACCAAACCATCTCCAACATACTTTCATTTATTCTATCATTGCCCCTTTCTTCACACCATACCACTCTCTAATAAGTTCATTCCTCATTTATCAATTCTTCTCACACCTAGCACACCCCTAAGATTGTCCATCTGAACACATTGAACTTTAAATCTATACTTCTTATTCCAGACCATAGTCTCACTACTATACAATAACACAGGTAAAAACATATATATATATATATATATATATACATATACATATATATATATATATATATATATATATATATATATACTACCACATACTTATATAAATATATAAATATATATATATATATATATATATATAATCTTACGTTTCACATTAGTACTGAAGTGGTTGGTCAACTCTTCTTTATTTCGATGTTTGCTAACCTGTCCATGGTACTTCGTCCACTGGCCATTTATGGAGCTAACTACAGCTCCAAAGGAAGCACCTCGCGTTTCTGTGTCGCTGACCATCATACCCGATCATCATGACATTCTGTTTATAATATATATATATATATATATATATATATATATATATATATATATATATATATATATATATATATATATATTATATATATATACTATGGAGTGTATTTTGGTTAGAGAGTGCGTCGAGTGACTGAAGGACTGATTGGTGAAGAACAAGGGGCGTTTAGGAGTTGGAGGGTGTGTTGATAAAATATCTTAGCATTGAAACAAATGATTGAGAAAATGAGGAGAGAAAGAAGAATAAATTGTATTTAGGTTTTATGGATTTGCAACAGGCGTATGATAGGATTAATAGGGAAGCTCTATGGCAGGTGTTAGTAATATATGGTGTTGGTGGTAGGCTTCTGAATGGAATTAAAAGTATGTATGTATGACGATAGTGAGGCGTGTGTAAGAACAAATGGTGGCAAAAGTGATTGATTTAATATTAATGGCGGAGTGGGCAGATCTAATGTTATGTCTCCTTGGTTATTCAATTTGTATATGAATGGGGTTATGAAAGAATTAAAGGGGGGGGTGGCAGGAAAGGTGTTAGAATGATAGGAGAATGGAAATGAGTGGAGGGTGCCCTACACAATATATGCCGGATGATTTGGTTTGTGTGGTGAATCTGAAGAGAGAGTTTGAGAGGATTGGTAGGGTGGCAGGGTGTGTAAAGGAGGAGTAAACGTGGCTAAGAGTAAGGTTATGGTTGTGAGTGAGGACAGTCCTCAGTGTGGAGTTATGTTAGATGGTGAGCAGCTGGAACAAGTGTCTGAGTTTAAATATTTAGGGTATATGTTGGATGAGAAGGGAACGGATGATGCAGAGTGTAGTAGGAAAGTTGTGAATGCAAGAAGGTGGCTGGTGCAATTAAATCGTTGGCGAATGTAAAAGGACCGAGTCTGGAGTGCGCTAGGGTCTTGCATGAGGGTATGTTGTTACCTGTGTTGTGTATAGTAGTGAGACTATGGTCTGGAATAAGAAGTATAGATCTAAAGTTCAATGTGTTACACTAAAATTTTGAATTTGATTTCCCTGACTTTCCCTGACCAAATCTGCAAATTTTCCCTGACCAGCGTGTTCGTTATTTTTGGTGTATAAATATCTATTAATTATTATTGCCAGCCTATTTACTCAGTTCATACATTAAATTATTGAAAACTTACTTTAATTGTTCATCATCATGGATGAATTTAAAAAATATTTTTTTTTTTAGTAATGGCTATACCTTACCCATTGCCGTCCAAAGCACTCCTTTTTTTATTTTTCCAAAGTAAACAGTTTATTTATACAAAAAAGAAAAATAAATTTAAAGCTTACATTAATAGCCTAGGTGAATAGCGTCCACTGTAATCACAAAAAGTTCTAAATGGGGAGATTTAGTTAACTTTTCTTTCAAACATTTGAATTTTTGATTTTATAGCGGCTTCTTCTGTTAAAGCCTTCAGTTTAACATCTTTCTCTGCTCTTCAAGTTTATTAATCTGTATGGATAATATTCTTTTCAACCTTTTATTCTCTTCTTTTTCTTTCTGTTTGACTCTTTTGAGATGTTCTTCATATCTTCTATGGGCAGCTCTTACATTTGTCAAAATTTTTTGAGTGATAGGAACTTTATGAATACTTACATGAGATCTTATTTATAGCAATGTCCAGCACTGTTCTTTGAGAAATCGGACTAGTTCTTTCAGATTCTCCACTAAAATTGCTTTATTTACAGAAAACCCTCCTTCCACTGTCGCATTTTCATGCGAAAATATCAGTCCTAATTTAATAATTTGCCACAATTCCACATAACATTGATTCCCAGGTACTATAGAAGAAAAAAACTGATCAAGTCTCTTAAAAAGACAGTCACCATCCAAAAATATTTTGAATTTTTAATTCAAGGGTAGAATGAGCTTCACTGCAAAGTAGTATATTGTGCTTTTGCTTTCTCAGTAATAGAATCTGTGATTCAGTTATTGGTATACAATGCCTCTAGCAATAAATCAAATCTTTGTTTCCCTTGTTCTGGCTGATGAAAAACTATACTAGGATCCAATGATGAGAGCCATTGGACAGGCTTGTACTACAGAGGATATCTTTCTAATATCTTTTCTGTTATTTTGATTTGCACAGTCTGGCATTCAAGTTTGTCATGTAAATCTAATGCAAAAGGTTTAGTTGTTGGTTGTAGCAGGCATTTTACTGGACTTAAGAAATCTTTCCACATAATATTAAGTACGAGACATTGTAAATCTGTGAACGAAATGAACCAAGGTTCAGTTTGACGTCCAACCACTGGTCGATAAAGCTAAGTTTTAGTTTGAAGTCATTTTATAAATAAATAATAAATACCTTCAACTGCACAAATCTAAAATCACTTCGTCAAACCTCAAAAAAAAACACCTCAAAAAATATAATTAAATCCCTAAAAAGAAAAAGATATAAACAGATTAAGTCATAAGTCATACAGTCTAAAACACATCCATATACCAATCACCTTCAATCGGAAGGATGAACTTGGAACAACCTCTACGAACAGAATAGGAATAGTAGGTAATAGTGAACTAAAAATAGAAGAAACAGGATAGAAGTAGATTTATGGAATGTCATTCCTCGCCCATCCTTTTCATTCACTTATCAACGACGCCTCTCAGTCCACAATTATACAGTAAGAAAAAATATATATATCAAAAATATGCAACTTGGTCCATGGATCATTCTTCATATGTTTTGAAATTTTAAATTTCCCTAAATTTTCCTGACTTTTTTGGAATTTCCCTGACTTTCAGCATATCTTAAAACGTTTCCCTGACCAATTTTTTTTCCCTGACTTTCCCTGACTTTCCAGAAAGTGTGAACCCTGGATTGGTTCAGTTGGACAATCTTAAGGGGCATTGCTAGGTGTAAGAAAAATTAATAAAATGAGAATGAACGGCTGTTGAAGGATTGTGTTTCAGTGTGGAGGAAGGTGGCTTGGAAGATAGTCAAGATCTGTAGTGGTTTGGTCATGTTGGAAGATGATAGATAAACAGTTGTTGTGGATATATGACGTGAGTGTTGGGATCAGACAAACTGGAGACCGAAGAAAAAAGTGGATTGAGCCAGTAAAGGAATGTCTGCAGGAGAAATGTGATGAGTTTGGCAGAGGCGAAGAAAGGTGCATGATAGGAGAGAATGGCCGGGGTTTTGTGAAGGGGTATGGTGTGGCCCACCTGGGCAAGGGGATGAACCCTACACGACGATTTACCATAGTGAGGATCCGTGGGGTTACGTGAAGCTCTAGGGTGGATTTTCTGACTGCATTGAGTTCTTGCTAATTAATGGTACAGAGGGCGGTAAAATAATGTCAACATGCAAAGTTAAGGGTCAACATGAACCGATACGCAGAGCTTGAAAGTAAGTCACAGTAAGTGGGAAAAATAGGAACAAAGGGTCTCAGATTTTAGTTGTTGTGCACACGTAATAGCCAAAGGCATACTGACAAATCTGGGGTTAAGAGGAGGAGAGAAGAGAAAGAGAGAAAAAGGGGGGGAGAGGGAGAGAGAGAGAGAGAGAGAGAGAGAGAGAGAGAGAGAGAGAGAGAGAGAGAGAGAGAGAGAGAGAGAGAGAGAGAGAGAGAGAAGAGAGAGAGAGAGAGAGAGAGAGAGAGAGAGAGAGAGAGAGAGAGAGAGAGAGAGAGAGAGAGAGAGAGAGAGAGTGAAGATATATAGAGAGGTAGAGATAGAAGAGAGAGAGAGAGAGAGAGAGAGAGAGAGAGAGAGAGAGAGAGAGAGAAGAGAGAGAGAGAGAGATTTTTATGATAGAGGGAGAGAGAGAGAGAGAGAGAGAGAGAGAGAGAGAGAGAGAGAGAGAGAGAGAGAGAGAGAGAGAGAGAGAGAGAGAGAGAGAGAGAGAGAGAGAGAGAGAGAGAGAGAGAGAGAGAGAGAGAGAGAGAGAGAGAGAGAGAGAGAGAGAGAGAGAGAGAGAGAGAGAGAGAGAGAGAGAGAGAGAGAGAGAGGTTATATAGATTGACGAGTCGCAAGAGCTCTAATCACGGGAAGAGGTACGCGACCAGAGAGCTTGGAGAAACAATCTGTTGTAATAGCGATAGTATTATTGGTGTGATGCCACAGTTCAAAGGCATTGAAGACTAGAGTTAGTGAGACGATTCTAATTCAAAAGATCGAATAGTTAGAAATACTTTCGTGTTAATGAGGCACTAGAGCTGCTTGCGAAACTAAAACCGAGTGCACTGGCAAATGGACCAAGCGCTGAAGATATTAGAGTTGAGAAGCTGATTGTAGAGACGTTCGAAAGTATCGCTTCCTGGTCCGTCATTTCAAACGACAGAACCCGATTGCTGACGCCTTGATGATTATCAAATTAGAGGTGGTTGTAGAGCCTTTTCTTTTCACGATTTGCATGTGCGAACTCGGGGAATAACCAAGGATCAGCTGGCTGTAGAGTAAAATGAAGGCTTCCGTAGCGGAGAATAATGATATGATAAAAAGAATGCAAAAGGGATAGTTATGGACGGTTATTGTTTTTCTGAAGGAAACGGTTTAAGCAGTGGAATCGAAGAACGACGTTCAATCCGCTCATTCATAGCATCAGTCAGAATATAGCTGCCTTATGAAGATTTAATAATTACTCAAAGAACGTCATTGCGAAACCAAGAAAACTGGCCAAGAATGGGGTGAGAACAGAGATTTCATTCAATACGTGTGTTGAAGCGTTCATAAATGGGAACTCCTGTATTGAGACAGTCCAGTGAGAATTTGTTCCAAATCTCAACGAGAGTTTGCGTTTGGCGAGACCTATTCCTCACCCCATAGGAGTGATGAAGGTTAAAGTAGCTAAGCAGCACGAAGAATAGAGGAAGCTGTCGGAGAAGCCTCTCTAGATAAGATTTTGGATATGTACAACTTAAAGCTAGGATAATCAATATATATTCAACAGACTGTTAAGGTCTGTTGGAGGACATGAATTCTCATTGCTACTGCATAAAGGTGTATTTGAAGTGAGTAGAGAATGCGGGGAAATATTTTGAGGATGGCTGCTCCATCATCTGAAATTTTACTGTGTGCAGATTTAATGGGAGTGCCATATAAAGGATGGATAGCATGCCTAAGGAACGAAACTTCTTGCAGAGGTATACATTATAGTCTGTAGAAATCTATAACTAAGGTTAGTTCTACAAAAAATGGATAGTTAGCGACAGCTCCATTGTAGGAAACAATGCCATAGTAAAATATTTTAGGTTGGTAAACGACTGGAGATTGTCTCTATGCAGTTGGTGACCCTTGAGGGCGGGGAGGGTCATAGAGAAGGGAAATGTGTTGGCTGGCAGCTGGTGGGAGGGGGGGGGTTTAGCATTGACTACAACAGAAATAGGTCTCTTACCATACCTTGTGGTGAGCTGCCCTTAGTGGTAGTTTTTTTTTTTTGGTTATTTTGTATCATATTTTATGGGTATTTTTAATTATGTCATGTATGAGGGTGTTATGAAGGGGGAGAATATTTGTGTTTTAGTGAGTGATGGGTGTTCTGACGACGACGGCAGTAGTTAGTAGGTTCTTTTCAGTTCTTTTTACCTTGGTCTTTTTTGTTTCGCAGCATTCATCACTCTTTCATTTTTTGTTCTGAGCGAAAGTGAATGATTGTAGATAAGTGTGTTTAATTGTTTTCCATGTATATTTTTTTTCCTTCCAAAGGAATTATTAATTAATATTTTTGAGATTTTTTGTGGGTATCTGAAGGTATTCTGAATGTGATTGATGGTATCCTGTAGATTGGTGAAGAGGTTGATAGTTCTGTGGAATCTTTTTCTTTCGGATTTGGAATCCTTCTATGGTAAGGGTCCTTATTATCTGTTGTATTATTTTAATGATTAATTGAATTAATGATTAATATTATTCTTATTATGGTTATTATTAATATTCTATTTTTTTTTTAAATTTGTATTTCTATATGAGTATTAAAGTAGTGGATTGTTGTTTTTGAATTTGCAGTATTGAGGTTTGGTAACCATCGTTCATAAAAAAAAAAGGTGAAGGACTACTGTTGTGGAAGTTTCCTGTAGTGAAGGTCTGCTGTCTGTGGGACTGTAGAAGTAAGAAAAAAAAACTGGACAATAATAATATTGGCCAGGTAGGACTTATTTTGGTTGATTGTATTTTTCTTGATACATTTTTAATTTTAAATATTTGATTTTTTAATTTTGATTAACATAAATGATTGATTATTTTTAGAGTTTTGTTTTGATTTGCTTTATTTGATTCAATTATTTAATTGAGATTAATTTTTAATGTTAAAATTTCATTGATAGGAATTTACTTCACTTAATGATATTTTTGTTTAATTTATTATATTTTACTTACTCAGGGTTCACACTGAAATTTTGAATTTGATTTCCCTGACTTTCCCTGACCTTCCCTGACCAAATTCGCAAATTTTCCCTGACCAGCGTGTTCGTTACTTTTGGCGTATAAAATATCTATTAATCATTATTGCAGCCTATTTACTCAGTTCATAAATTAAATTATTGAAAATTTACTTTAGAAACTGTTCATCATCATGGATGAATTTCAAAAAATATTTTATTTTTTTAGTAATCAGCCTATACCTTCCTCATAGCCGTCCAACGCACTCTTTTTTTTATTTTTCCAAAAGTAAACAGTTTTATTTATACAAAAAGGAAATAAATTAAAAGCTTACATTAATGGACTAGGTGACTAACGTCCACTGTGATCACATTCTAAATGGAAGATTAGGTTAACTTTTTCTTCTCAAGCATCTGAAATTTTTGATTTATAGCGTCTTCTTCTGTCAAAGCTTTCAGTTTTGACATCTTTCTCTGCTCTTCAAGTTTATAGATCTGTATGAATAATTTTCTTTTTTCAACCTTTTTATTCTCTTCTTCTTCTTGGTTCTGTTTTGACTCTTTGAGATGTTCTTCATATCTCCTTTGGGCAGCTCTTACATTTGTCAACATTTATTGAGT
Source organism: Trachelipus rathkii (assembly GCA_015478945.1). NCBI lineage: Eukaryota > Metazoa > Arthropoda > Malacostraca > Isopoda > Trachelipodidae > Trachelipus > Trachelipus rathkii. Next base: position 19,417 of record JABUQX010144065.1, read on the forward strand.
AATATGAACTTTATGAATACTTTCATGAGATCTTATAGCATTGTGCACTGTTCTTTGAGAAATCAGACTATGTTCTTTCAGATTCTCCACTAAAATTGCTTAATTTATATAGAAAACCCTCCTTCAACTGTCGCATTTCCATGCAAAAATATCAGTCCTAATTTAATAATTTGCCACAATTCCACATAACATTGATTCCCAGGTACTATAGAAGAAAAAAACTAATCAAGTCTTTTAGAAAGACAATCACCATCCAAAAATATTTTGAATTTTAATTCAAGGGTAGAATGAGCTTCACTGCAAAGTAGAGCGTATTGTGCTTTTGCTTTCTAGAAATATAGGGAGCAGGTCCATAGTTAATCACATATTTACATTTCATCGGCCCCATTTTAAAATTTGAAGCTACCGCACTACCTGGAAACATTAATTTAAATGTTTCCCCTATATCTGCACACGAGTTTAAAGACATTTTATCATCCACCACCTTTAATGCCCATACTATTTCAGATCCTGTAACATCATCTTTAATGCAAAAAGATGAAACTGATTGATAAACTGATTTTGGTTAGTTATTAATAGAACACTCAGGGTCATTTACAATCGGTTGAGTATGATTAGAAGTTGATGGAATGGCATAATTTTCAGTGCACACACTTTCACTAATATTTGTATTATTAGAACACATAACGAAAAGTTTTTCAATGATGGTTGGTCCTGCTGAGTTTTGATTAAATTCAAATGAGTTTCCATTCTTGAATGTGAAACTTCGGCTTGGCGCCCCATGTTAGATAGATCAAAGTTCTTTTTACATACTTTACAGTATGCCTTGGAACTATCAGGTCCTTTACCCAACCACCTGATAAACGTGGGTTCAGTTTGACGTCCAACCACTGGTCGTTAAAGTTAGTTTTTTTGTTTGAAATCATTTTATAAATAAATAATAAATACCTTCAAACTGCACAAAAATCCAAAATCACTTCGTCAAACCTAAAAAAAAACACCTCAAAAAGTATAAATCCCTAAAAAGAAAAGATATAAACAGATTAAGTCATAAGTCATACAGTCTAAAACACATCCATACACCAACCACCTTTAATCAAAAGGATGAATTTGGAACAACCTCTAAGAACAGAAAAGAAAGAATAGTAGGTAATAGTGAACTAAAAATAGAAAGAAACAGGATAGAAGTATATTTATGGAATGTCATTCCTCGCCCAACCTTTTCATTCACTTATCAAATACATCTCTTATTCCACAATTATACAGTCAGGAAAAAAAATATATCAAAAATATGCAACTTGGTCCATGGATCATTTCATATGTTTTGAAATTTCCCTGACTTTTTTGGAATTTCAGGAATTTCCCTGACTTTCAGCATATCTTAAAACGTTTCCCTGACTTTCTGAAAAATATTTATCTGTTTCCAGAATTTATTATATTTTAATTACTTAATTACTTTATAAAATTCATATTATTATTTTTAAGTTAGGGTTTGTTTTTTTCTGTCTCATTTCAGTTTTTTTGGGACTTTATTCTTTACGTGACCAGTTCTTCTGTGGCTGGATTGTTTCTAGTGGAAGCTGTATTCTAAATATCGTGGTACTTGGATACCGAAAAATAAAGAGTACATTAAAGAAAAAAAAGGGACTGTAGTAATTGAACTGCTTACTACATAGATTTTCAAGTGTAAAATACAGACTTGATTGATTTTTTTGAAAATTTAAAATAAAAGGACGAAAATTGAAAGTCATAATTGAAAATAAAGATAAACGGAAATTTAAACAAAAAAGAAAATAACGTGAACATTACAAAGAAGAGTGAAAAGAAAACATTTTTGTAAAATTAGAAAAACATTTAAAAATTTGAAAGGAAAATTTAAATGAATTGTGTAGTGGTACCATAAATAAGAAATAAAACTTGAAAATAAAACATAGTGGTACCATACGTTGAAAAATTAAAAGTATTAAAGAAATATAACAAAACTTAACATTTGAAAATCAAATTTGAGTGAAATTGAAATAGTGTAGGTACAGTAACTTGACACTAAGGCGGTACCTCAGAAACAATTTGGTAAACACAAAAAACATAACGATATTTCGTAATTGACTATTTTGAATATTTTTTTTGAATTTATCGTTATTTATATTTTTTTTATTGTCTATATATTTTATATGTGGTATGGTGTAGGTATAGGATATTCATATTTTAGTATATGGTGTATTGTAATACCTGGTGGTGGAACTGAGAGGTACTGTAGAAATTGGTATTGTAATAACATGTAGGGTAAGTTGTGTAATTCATTAAGTAGTATTGGTATATTAATTTTGGGATTTGTGTATACTTATATAATGTTTTATATAATTGGTGTGGATCAATCGTTTTTTTTTTGTTATAAATTTAAGGTGTATGTGTGTATTATTCTTATCCCCTTTATTTATCCTGGTAGACAGCCTCATGACAAATTAAAATTCAAGTTATTGTAGTTTAGGGATTTAGATTTAAGTAAAATCCGCTACAACCTTGACGAGGGGAAACCTTAATCGGTAGGTAAAAGGGATTGGTGAAGGAACCATGTCTAAATCTACCGAAACGGTCTGTCCTGAAAGTCACCATGGGAAGACGAAGCAGCTTCCATAAAGGGGGTGGGTGATTGTTATTGTCCTTTACGAGCGTTCTGTCTCTGTGGAGATGGAATCGGAACAATATAATTCTCAAGGAAGTGGAAGCCTCTAAAAGCCTGAGGCTGTGGTGTACCGACTAATATGAGAAAAGAATCCTCCATTTAGAGGAAGGCCTGTGGAAGTCTTGGGTGTTCAGTGGTGTCATGGCTCCCACAGAGGGTTCACCCATGTGTAGAGCGGAAACACAAAATAGTTTTGATTTATCGTATGTTGAAGTCACTTGGTCCGAGAGTATGAACACAAAACAGAGACTTTATATATCGAAGCCAATAATCTTTGTGCGATACAAGTTCTCTCGTAATGCAGGAATCCATGAGAGTTGAAGAGCGGCAGATAATTTTGGAGGGGACTGTGGAGCCGATTCCTTGCGCGGGAGGGCATCTTGAGAAAGGTGCAGAAAAGTGAATTTGAAACTGTATTCATCATCGCATAACGAGTAAATAAGTGAAAAGATATGTCCCCGGACAACTGTTGAGCCTTTCTCAGGAGCTGAAACTGAATGGTGCTGTCTGTGGTAGCTTCGGCGAGGAGCGAGTGAATATTAACCCATTGGAAAGCGCTTGGTATTGGGGATATAGAGGTAGGGTACCCATAAATTTGAGCTAGTGTAGTTGGTTGATTTGGAACAGGGAACAGATCTTCAAAGGAATTTAGGGTAAACGACAATCTGCTCCTAACAAAGGCATTGCTTCTCACCTACCGATTTTATCTAGTAAGAACATCTCCAGAACTTCCTGTTTGAAATGTGATAAGAGTAAGAGCAGTATGGCGGGTTTTCGATAGGAGTGTAGAATTATCACCGCAGAGGGCACAAATTTCAAGTTAGATTCGGCAATACTATCGAGGGGTGTTAGAGCCACTGCCTCGGGCACGGAATATAAGCTCTGACAAGGTAGCTGGTAAAGACAATTTTACTTTCACAAGCGAGAGGGAATGCTAAAGGACAGAGGCAGGAGAAGATTAAGAGCATCAAGGAGTGTCCTTGTAGGGCGAAATCGATAAACGCCGTTCTTAGAAAAACACTATTTGATTAAGTATGACCTCCAAAGGCTCTTACCAAACATTCAATGCATAGAAGATTCGAAAATTATTTGGTAACGAGGTGATGCCCATTAAAAAAAAAACAGTTTGTAGAACATAAGAAAATTAATATTAATAAAATGACAATATCACTCTGAAAGACTTAGGCTTACCGCTACTCGCCTTGCTATTTTCTGAGCGTAATCCCGGCCCACTGCATTGGCCCGTTCTAAAAATGATTCAGCCTTCCCATACTACCTCGTGGCCGGACCAGACACGAGCATGTCCGTACCAGTTTCTAACAATTTACAAAACAACGAATTTAAACACTAGGACTAGGGGATGGATGAAGGCACGCTCCACTCCAAGTCAGGAGTCCCTTTAAGTGAGTCACTAAAGGATAGCCGTGCCAAATCAACAAGGCGTGGATGTGGAATTGGGTAAACCTCCTGAAAAGTCTTGCCCGATACCCAACCCGTTTACAGAATGGACGAAGCAGGAACATGACCCTCAAGATTATGAACATAAATGCGGGTTATCCTTCTCGTCGTTAGTCATGGTTCCCCAAAAGGTGGCCAGACCAAAGATAACGAAATTACTTTATTATAACCTGTACCCTTATCCGCAGTGATCAATTCTCGGGAAGCTCTCCTTCTACATAGGATAAAAACAGTGTATCAACACAAAACACCAGATAAAAGATGGAAATTATCCAAGGAAAGGGCAGAGGTTACGTGAGAAGGTAGGTAGATTGAACACCACTCAAAAGAAACCAAAGGTAAAACTAATAAAAAAAACGAGAATAAATAATAATATTATTTAACACTTATTTATACCCTAAGAATGCTCATGCATGACTCGAATTTCTGGTGCATATTTGCACACCCAACCCCAAGTTCTGGAGAAAAAGGGGCAGCTGATGATGATAATAATATAGCAAGAGAGACTGACCTTATGGGTGATACTGACTATGTTAACAAAATTGCTTTCAAAACCAAGTAAATTATTAAAAATATGTCATTTTAAACAATTAAATAGGAAACAGCTTGAAATTGAATAATTAATACAAACCTTAAGTGGCACAGATACTTGCCAAACGTCTGCACCCAATTTACAGTTCATTTGAATAGCTACTTTCGTTGCCACACTCATCAATCGCTGCTGTTTAGCCAACGTTCTAGTTAAAATACATTGGCTGGGAATAGCCATATCAACTGATAGTTTGCGTTTAATAGCACCATATCGATTTTTGTTATTATTAGGCAATAGCAAAAGTACCATTTGTTTGCCTGCACATGTCACAATGGCTCTATCATATTCGGTCACATTGTCACCATTCATTGAAATCCTGTAAATTATATATATATATATATATATATATATATATATATAAGGAAGATATATATATATATAGATAAATATATATATATATTTCTTTATAATATATATATATATATATATATATATATATATATATATATATATATATATATATATATATATATATATTGCAAAGGAAGTATGTGGTAAGGAAGTAAGAATGTTAACAGTAAGTGGTGGAATGAAGAGGTGATGCAAGCGGTTAAAAGTAAAAAAGAAGCGTGGTTGAATGTACTAAAAGCCAATGAAGAAGTTTCAAAAGAAAGATGTTTAAAAAATTATACAAGAAAAAAAATACTAAAAGGTGCATAAGTAGGAGAAAAGAAGAGGTAAATGAACAGTTAGGAAGGAAGATGAATGGGGACTTATAAGGGAATAGGTAGCGCGAAAAGTGAAGAATGAGAATAATAGAAAACTGCTTAGAATAATGAATAGGAATGGTTCTTTTGTAACTGATGAAATGGATGCGAGGGGAGTGTGGAAAGAACACTTCGAAAATCTGCATAATATTGGCAGTAATGAAGAGGTGATAGTGAATGTGTGTGGATTTGATGGTGCAAGAAGGAATAGGTATTTTGGGGATGAAGTCATTAGCAAAGAGGAGGTAATAGGTAGAGTGAGAAAGTTGAAGAATGGTAAATCTGAAGGTATAGATGAAATTACAGGTGAAATGATCAAGAACGGAGGCGAGATGGTGATTGATTGTATTTGGAAGTTGTGTAATAAAGCGTTTATGGAGGGTATAGTTTCGAGGGATTGGAGGAGAGCAGTAATAGTACAATTATATAAGGGTAAAGGGGATAAGAGGAACTGTAGGAATTATAGGGGAGCTAGATTATTGAGTGTTGTAGGGAAGATATATGCTGACATTTTGGTCGAAAGAGTGCGTCAATTGAATGAAGGACTGACTGGTGAAGGACAAGATGCGTTTAGGAGTGGTAGAGGATGTGTGGATCAAATCTTTACATTGAAACAAATGATTGAGAAAATGCGGGAGAAGAATAAATTGTATTTAGGTTTTATGGATTTGCAACAGGCGTGTGATAGGATTAATAGGGAAACTCTACGGCAGTTGTTAGTAATATATGGTGTTGGTGGTAGGCTTTTGAATGGAATCAAAAGTATGTATGACGATAGTGAAGCGTGTGTAAGAATAAATGGTGTCAAAAGTGATTGGTTTAATATTAATAGTGGAGTGAGGCAGGGATTTGTTATGTCCCCTTGGTTATTCAATTCTTATATGGATGGGGTTATAAAAGAATTAGAGATGGGGGTGGCAGGAAATGGTGTTAGAATGATGGAGAATGGAGGGTGCCCTACCTATTATATGTGGATGATTTGGTTTCGTGTGGTGAATCTGAAGAGAGTTTGAGAGGATTGGTAGAGAGATCTGGCAGAGTGTGTAAAAGGAGAGGCTTGAAAGTAAATGTAGATAAGAGTAAGGTTATGGTTGTGAGTGAGGACAGTCCTTAGTGTGAAGTTATGTTAGATGGTGAGCAGCTGGAACAAGTGTCTGAGTTTAAATATTTTGGACATATGTTGGATGAAAAGGGAAGGGATGATGCAGAGTGTAGTAGGAAAGTTGTGAATGGCACTAAGGTGGCTGGTGCAATTAAATCGTTGGTGGATGTAAAGTTACTAAGTCTTGAGATGCGCTAGGGTCTTGCATGAGGGTATGTTGTTACCTGTGTTATTGTATAGTAGTGAGACTATGGTCTGGAATAAAAAGTATAGATCTAAAGTTCAATATGTTCAGATGGACAATCTTAGGGGCGTGCTAGGTGCGAGAAGAATTGATAAAATGAGGAATGAACGTATTAGAGAGTTGTATGGTGTGAAGAAAGGGGTAAACGAAAGAATAAATGAAAGTATGTCGACATGGTTTGGTCATGTGACAAGGATGAATTTAACGAATATTCCTTTCCTTTTCAAAATGCGCTTTTATTTAGCAGGTAAATTAATAATTAAATAACTTTTTTTATTATTTCATTAAGTTCACACCTCACGGGTTTAGCCCTCTTCAAGGAGTGTAACTTCTCTATTTAGTTACTACTTAGGATCCGGACGAGGAAGGTGCATGATAATTGCTTTAGAGTCGATCCTTCAAATTTTATATATATATATATATATATATATATATATATATATATATATATATATATATATATATATATATATATATATATTTATATATATATATATATATATATATATATATTACTGATATATACTATATATATATATATATATATATATATTATTATTATATGCGGATGATTTGGTTCTTTGTGGCGAATCTGAAGAGTTTGAGAGGATTGGTAGAGATTTGGCAGGGTTTGTAAAAGGAGGGGTTTGAAAGTAAACGTAGATAAAGTAAGGTTATGGTTGTGAATGAGGACAGTCCTCAGTGTGAAGTTATGTTAGATGGTGAGCAGCTGGAACAAGTGTCTGAGTTTAAATATTTAGGGTATATGTTGGATGAGAAGGGAACGGATGATGCAAAGTGTAGTAGGAAAGTTGTGAATGGCAGGAAGGTGGCTGGTACAATTAAATTGTTGGTGAATGTAAAAGGATTGAGTCTGAAGTGCACTAGGGTCATGCATGAGGGTGTTGTTACCGGTGTTATTGTATAGTAGTGAGACTATTGTCTGGAATAAGAAGTATAGATCTAAAGTTCAATGTATTCAGATGGACAATCTGAGGGGCGTGCTAGGTGTGAGAAGAATTGATGAAATGAGGAATGAACGTATTAGAGAGTTATGAGGTGTGAAGAAAGGGGTAAACTAGAGAATAAATGAAAGTATGTTGAGATGGTTTGGTCATGTGGAAAGGATGAATAATAGTCGGTTGGTTAAGCGGATGTATAGTGGTGAGTGTGTTGGGAACCGACCGGTTGGGAGACCGAAGAAAAAGTGGATTGAGTCAGTAAAGGAATGTCTGCAGGAGAGAAATGCGAGTTTGGCAGAGGTGAAAGGAAAGGTGCATGATAGGAGAGGATGGCGGGGTTTTGTGAAGGGGTGTGGTTGTGGCCTACCTGGGCCAGGGGATGAACCCTACACTTGACGATTTACCATAGTGAGGATCCGTCGCGGTCCCGTGAAGCTCTAGGGTGGATTTTCTGAGTGCGACGAGTTCTTAAAAATTAATGGTACAGAGGGGGCGGTAAGGCTGGGCTTTCTTTTCGCCTTTTGTCATATTCTTCTACTGCTTTTCTTTTCCGATGCATGTACGCACCTTACCCCAGTCTTGGGGAGAAAAGGTAGATGATGATGATGAGAAGAAGAAGAATCATCATCATATTCCTTTTTATTGACAAGATTGGGAGTAAGGTGCGTGTAATGCATCGAAAAGAAAAACAGTAGAAGAATATGACAAAAGTCGAAAAGAAAGCCCAGCCTCACCGCCCCCTCTGTAAAATTAATTAGGTAAGAACACGTCGCAGTCAGAAAATCCACGCTCACAGGACCGCGACGGATCCTCACTATGGTAAATCCATCAAGTGTAGGGTTCATCCCCTGGCCCAGGTAGGCCACAACCACACCCAAAAAAAACCGCCATTCTCTCCTATCATGCACCTTTCTTCTCGCCTCTGCCAAACTCACATTTCTCTCCTGCAGACATTCCTTTACTGACTCAATCCACTTTTTCTTCGGTCTCCCAGCCGATCGGTTCCCAACGCACTCAACACTATATCGCTTAACCAACCGACTATCATTCATCATTTCCACATGAAAACCGTCTCAACATACTTTCATTTATTCTCTCGTTTACCCCTTTCTTCACACCTCACAACCCTCTAGCCATACGTTCACTCCTCATTTTATCAATTCTTCTCACACACCTAACATTGTCCTACTGAACACATTGAACTTTAGATCTATACTTCTTATTCCAGACCATAGTCTCACTACTATACATTAATACAGGTAACAACTTACAATCATGTAAGACCCAAGTGCACTCAAGTCTTAGTCCCTTTACATTCACCAATGATTTAATTACCGCCACCTTTCACTGCCATTCTGACTTTCCTCTACACTCTGCATCATCGTTTTCCTTCTCATCCAACATATACCTAAATGTTAAGATCCAGGCACTTGTTTCAACTAGCACCATACCAACAACTTCTCACAGACTATCTCACTCACAGCTTATAACCTTTACTCTTATCTACATTACTTTCAAACCCTCGCTACACGCAAATCTCTACCATCTCTCATCTTTCGAATTCGCCACACAAATCCACATACCTATGGAAGTAGAGCACCTCCACTCATCTCCATCGTTCTAACACCATTCCTGCCACCCCCCCCCCACCTCTAATTCTTTCATAACCCCATCCATATACAAATTGAATAACCAAGGGGACATAACACAACACTGCCTCACTCCACTATTAATACTAAACCAATCACTTTTGACACCATTTATTCCTACACACGCCTCACTATCGTCATACATACTTTTGATTCCATTCAGAAGCCTACCACCAACACCATATATCACTTACACCTGACATAGAGCTTCCTTATTAACCCTATCATACGCCTGTTGCAAATCCATAAAACCTAAATACACTTTATTCTTCTTCTCCCTTATTTTCTCAATCATTTGTTTCAATGTAAAGATTTGATCCACATCCTCTACCACTCCTAAGCACTCTCCTTGTTCTTTACCAATCAGTCCTTCAGTCACTCGACACTCTTTCGACCAAAGCTACCAGCATATATTTTCCCTACAACACTCAATACACTAATTCCCTTATAATTTCTACAGTTTCCCTTATCTCCTTCATCTTAAAATAACGGTACCATCACTGCTCTCCTCAAATCCCTCGGAACTATACCCTTAATAAACGCTTTATTACACAACTTCCAAACCCAATCAATCACCATCTTGCCTCCGTTCTTGATCATTTCTCCAGTAATTTCATCTATACCTCTGCAGATTTACCATTCTTCAATTTGTTAAGTATATATATATATATATATATATATATATATATATATATATATATATAATATATATATATATATATATATATATATATATATATATATATAACTATGCTACTATATATATATATATATATATATATATTCTTCTTTCTTTCTTCACCTTCACCTCTTTGCCCCAAGATTGGGGGTAAGGTGCTGTACAAGCATCCCGGAAGAAAAGAAATTGGAGGAGCATGACAAACGTCGAAGAAAGCCCAGCCTTGCCGCCCCCCTCTGTACCATTAATTGAAAGCTCGTCACAGACAGAAAATCCACCCTAGAGCATCATGGGACCGCGACGGACCCTCACTATGGTAAATCGTCAATGTAAGGGTTCATCCCCTGGCCCAGGTGGGCCACAACCATGCCCCCATACAAAACCCCGCCATTCTCCCCTATCATGCACCTTTATTCTCGCCTCTGCCAAACTCACATTTCTCTCCTTCAGACATTCGTTCACCGACTCAATCCACTTTCTCTTCGGTCTCTAGCCGGTCGGTTCTACACTCACCCATATACTGCATCCGCTTAACCAACCGACTATCATCATCCTTTCCATAGAAAAAACCATCTCAACATACTTTCATTTATTCTCTCATTTTACCCCTTTCTTCACACCACACCACTCTCTAATACGTTCATTCCTCTCTTTATCAATTCTTCTCACACCTAGCACACCCCTAAGATTGTCCATCTGAACACATTGAACTTTAGATCTATACTTCTTATTCCAGACCATAATCTCACTACCATACAATAACACAGGTAACAACATACCCTCATGTAAGACCCTAGCACACTCAAGACTTAGTCCCTTTGCATTCACCAACGATTTAATTGCACCAGCCACCTTCCTGCCATTCACAACTTTCCTACTACACTCTGCATCGTCCTTTCCCTTCTCATCCAACATATACCCTAAATATTTAAACTCAGACACTTGTTCCAGCTGCTCACCATCTAACATAACTTCACACTGAGGAGTGTCCTCACTCACAACCATAACCTTACTCTTATCCACGTTTACTTTCAACCCACCCTGCCTAATCTCTCTACCAATCCTCTCAAACTCTCTTCAGATTCTTGCCACACAGAACCAAATCATCCGCATATAATAGGTAGGGCACCCTCCACTCATCTCCATTCTCCACCATTCTAACACCATTTCCTGCCATCCCCACCTCGAATTCTTTCATAACCCCATCCATATACAAATTGAATAACCAAGGAGACATAACACAACCCTGTCTTACTCCGCTTTAATCCTAAACCAATCACCATTGACTCCATTTATTCTTACACACGCTTCACTATCGTCATACATACTTTTGATTCCATTCAGAAGCCTACCACCAACACCATATATCACTAATACCTGCCATAAAGCTTCCCTATTAACTCTATCATACGCCTGTTGTAAATCCATAAAACCTAAATATAATTTATTCTTCTTCTCCCTCATTTTCTCAATCATTTGTTTCAATGTAAAGATTTGATCCACACATCCTCTACCACTCTAAACGCACCTTGTTCTTCACCAATCAGTCCCTCAGTCACTTCACAGCCTCTTTCGAACAAAATACCAGCATATACCTTCCCTACAACACTCAATAAACTTATTCCCCTATAATTTCTACAGTTCCCCTTTTCTCCCTTACCCTTATATATGGGTACTATTACCGCTCTCCTCCAATCCCTTGGAACTATACCCTCCATAAACGCTTTGTTGCACAACTTCCAAATCCAATCAATCACCATCTCGCCTCCGCTCTTGATCATTTCACTAGTAATTTCATCTATACCTGCAGTTTACCATTCTTCAACTTTCTCACCCTACCCATTACCTCCTCCTTACTAATAACCTCATCCCCAAAATACCTATTCCTTCTTGCACCATCAAAACCACACACATTCACTAACACTCATCATTACTGTTAATATTGTGCAAATTTTCGAAGTGTTCTTTCCCCACACTCCCCCTCACATCCATTTCATCAGTTACAAAAGCACCATCTATTCATTATTCTAAGCAGATTCCCCTTATTCTCATTTCTAATCGTTCTTCCTTCCAGAAGAGCTTCCTATTCCCATGTAACCATTTCTCCTCCTTCCAAACTGTTCATTTACCTCTTGTTTTCTCGACGTATGCACCTTTTTAGTATTTCTTTTTCCTCTTATATAATTCCAAGCATCTTTCTTTTGAAACTTCATCATTTGCTTTAGTACATTCAACCACGCTTCTTTTTTACCTTTAACCGCTTTCATCACCTCTTCATTCCACCATTCGCTGTTAACATTCTTACTTCCTACTTTAGCACATCCACACACTTCCTTTGCACTACTAACAATTGCTTCCTTCATTTGCCCCCAGATTTGTTCAGTATCAACTTGTTCACATTCAACCGATTTACTAGCGAGCGCTCTTACATACTTATCCTTATTGTCTTGCTCACTTAACTTCTCACTCTTAATTTTACCTACTTCCTTTCGTATCACCTTCCTCTCCATCCAAGCCCCCACTAACTTCATTTTACATAGAACAACATAATGATCCAGATAATCCCATTCCTAAACCCCTCACTGATTTAACATCAACACATACTTCAACATCTCCTTCTTCACCAACACAAAATCAATCATACTTTTCACTTCGATACCATCTCTACCTACACCAACTCTAGAATACTTATGGATACTCTTGTGTTTAAAGAAAGTATTACTTATACACATACCTCTCTCTTCACAGAAATCAATCACCTTCCTACCATTCTCATTTTCTCCCGCCACCCCAAAACCACCTGTTATACCATCCCTTTTTTGATCACCTATCCAACCATTCAGGTCCCCCAACACTATCAATCTGAATCCTACTCACCCCATCCAGAACATCATTCAGATTATCCCAAAAAAATCGTACTCTCTTCAACGTTTCCCTCAGATGGACCATACGTCACAACCACATACCTTGACCTTTTCAAACTTAAATTTAACCATTAAATTCTAGGACTCACACAGTCTACCATAGCTTTGTACCACAGGTCCCTCATCAAAATGCAACTCCTTCTCTCCCTCTCATTCTCTTCCACACCAGCACACACACATTTCACACACCATTTAATTTCTTTTTCCCTTTCATCTTTGTTTCGGTCACGGCGAGCAAATCAAATTGCCCTTTCTAAATACATCCATCCTCTCTCCTCTTCTCCTCAACATTTATTCCTCTGACATTCCATGCACCCATACGATTCATACAATTTCGCCGAAAATTAGAAGGTCGTTTACGGCGATCACGACCATCTCCGAGGCATGCATCAGCATTAATATATATATATATATATATATATATATATATATATATATATATATATATATATATATATATATATATATATATATATATATATATATATATATATATATATATATATATATTAGTGATGGGACGATGATGATGATTTATTGAAAAAGCATATTTTAAAAATCTCTCTCTCTCTCTCTCTCTCTCTCTCTCCATCTCTCTCTCTCTATATTATATATATATATATATATATATATATATATATATATATATATATATATATATATATATATATATATATATATATATATATATCTATATATCTTCATATATATATAAATATATATATATATTTATATATTTATACTTCCTCTATAAAAGTTATATATATATAAATATATATATATATATATTAGGGATGGGCCAGATATCCGGCAACTATCCGCTATCCGGCCAAGTTTTGACTGTGGTATCCGGCCGGATGTCATCCGGCCGGATAACCGGATAATTACTTCCCTAGTAGGTTCTTCCTCGTTGGGGAAATATTCAAAATAATTTGAAATATATATATATATATATATATATGTATATATATATATATAAATATATATATATATATATATATATATATATATATATATATATATATATATATATATATATATATATATATATATATATATATATATATATATATATATATATATATATATATATATATAACTTGTTTATTTCAAAGTCGTTGTCACTAATGTTGTATTATTTATTCATCATTTGTTTACTGTACAATACATTTTATCTGAAATTTGGTGGCACGTTTCATAAATTATATTCATTATAACTTAAACTTAAGAAAATTTGTATAAAAGAAAAAGAATAAATTGTTGATTTCAAACTTTTATTCATGCATTAAAAGCCTTTACGTTTTTGTTATTATTACTTATTTACAAAAACTTCAATTATATCGTAACTCTACAGCAAAAGTTTTTTATTATGTTGCTGCCATAGGTACAAAGATGGCCAACGTGTAAAAATTTTTGGACTATAAATTTTGGCATTCCACTGAAATTCTACAATTTTTTTTGCTAGTCCTCTAATTGCGGAATTAAATTGCAAAATGATATAGGCATTCCCTAAATGCAATTCCGCAACATTTTCAAATTTTCGCAATCGCAATTACGCAATTTATTTTGATATTCACAATTCCGCAATTGCGGACTTAAATTGCAGAACATACCTCTGATATATATAAATATATATATATATATATATATATATATATATATATATATATATATATATATATATATATATATATATATATATATATATATATATATATAGTATATATATATATATATATATATATATATATATATATATATATATATATATATATATATATGGTGTCTCACGAGTTATGTTACAGCGGTGTATCACCGTACGGGATGTTTAAGTATGAAAATGTGTAGGAATATAAGTTTGATTATTTAATTCATTAAAGGAGGATGGATATGCTACGTTGGTGTCTGCGCACGCACAATACGAAAAACCGCGCAAAAACATGCGAATGTCGAATGGGATATATTTTTATGGCTTCTGTGAAATGCACATAAAAAATGAGGTGGGCTCTTCCTCTCGACATTATTTGATACGGTTGTTCGTTTCAACGCAATGTACCCATAAACAACTAGACGTCCTCCGTAGACATCATGTGCCTACAAAAGCCGAAAAGTGTCAATATGAAATAATTAGGTTAAATACAAAAGGTAATCCAATCGTTTTTAAAAATATCGATACAACTGACAAAGGAATTAAATTAAAATACCTAATGCCTTCCATTTTAGATTACATTGATATGTACTATATAGCCTAATAAATCAGTAATGTAGATAGTGTACAACCAACTAACAGCTATGATATAGAGGGTTGTAATAACCTATGAATTATGCGTAATAAAGTGTTAGTGAAACATATAACTTCAGAGTAGTTTGTTTAGTCAGAGCCATACATTTAGAACATGCCACGTGACCAGTATACGCTGGACGAGAAAAGCGTGACATGTTGGAGGTGTACATTACCCAAAACAGGAATGCTCGCAGAGCTGCTGCAGAATAGGGACAACGTTATCCACATCGACGACCGCCGAGCCACATGGCATTCCATAGAGTTTGCAGACGGTTTCAAGGTACAGGGTCGATAGTTCAAACCCCTCATCACATACGGGAGGGGGGTCGTGTCAGTACATTCGACGTCGAACTGGACGTTCTGCTATACACCCATGAAAATCCAACGTCCTCATTACGGCAGGATAGTTCGGTCTCTTACTTGGGAATATCGAAGGAAGTAGCATACGACGGATTCGTGTTGCATACATGTATCCATATGATATGTTGTGCATGGTTTGCATCGTAGAGACCAAAAAGGGCGGCTAGGATTCCTGGCTGTTATTGATTTTCTAATGGATGTACCGGACTTATTGGAAAATATCTTATGGACCGATGAATCCGCTTTACCAATAAAGGTATGTATAACAGGTGGAACTTTAGACTTGGGCCGAAACAAACCCCCATATAACATTCACTAGCCATCAACAGGTCTCTCATACTCAGTCAACGTTTGGTGTGGTATACTCAATAGTAGTATTATCGGGCCTAGTTCTTCGAGGGAAATTTGACAGGACAGCGTTACTTCCATTTCCTGCAGACCGTCCTTAGTGATATACCTTTAAGAACACAACGAAGAATATATTACTAACATGATGAGTGCCCAGCACATAATGCAGCTATAGTGACGACCTACCTCGACAGAACCTTTCCCGGGAAGATGGATCGGAAGGTCTGGTCCATTTCCATGGCCTGCGCGTTCACCCGACTTAACACCACTGGACTACTTTCTGTGCGGGTATCTCAAACATGCCGTTCCGCTGGTGCAGTTGCTCCCGCGCTTCCTCGCCGATGATCTTCTGCAGTTAATCACCAACGCATGGAGGGGAATGAACCCGGCATCACTGTCATTGGCATGCAATTAAAGCCTGGCGGCAGGGGCTGAGGTATGTATTCGCATGGATGGAGGAGCCTTCGAACAACATTTGTAAATACTGTTGTATGTACAAGTTGAAACGACCTGACGTTCTTCTCCCTTTTAGCCTGCTGTGGATAAGATTCATAGGTGTAAATTTGTTATGATACTATTAACAACGTTATTACATTACATTACATTATCGATATTATGAACTGTCTTGAATACCATTGTATCTTTTCACATTCACGTTTAAAACTATTGTTGGTAAAATTGACGCGTTATGGGTACATCGCGTGAAAACGAAGAACCATATAAAAAAAAAAATGTCGAGAGGAAAGGCCCTCATTTTTATGAGCATTTCAAGCATAAAAAATATATCATCCATTCGACATTCGCGTGTTTTAGCGCAGCATATGTGCAGAACACAACATATTGTGTCATATGTAGTTAAATAAATGACTTATAATTCTTATTTTCATTTAAATATCGTTATAGTGATAATATATATTAACATATAATTTTTAATATATATATATATATATAATAACATATATATATCTTATTTATATATATCTCTCTATACTATATATATCATTAACATATATATATATATATATATATATGTAACAACATATATATGCTATATATATATATATATATAGCAATATATATATCTTTCTTTCTTCCCTAACCTTATTTTCAAGATTGGGAGTAAGGGGCGCTACAAGCATCGGAAAGAAAAGCAGTAGGAGGGTATGACAAATGTCGAAAGAAAGCCCAGCCTTACCGCCCCCTCTGTACCATTAATTAGTGAAAACTCGTCGCAGTCAGAAAATCCACCCTAGAGCTTCATGGGACCGCGACGGACCCTCACTATGGTAAATCGTCAATGTAAGGGTTCATCCCTTGGCCCAGGTGGACCACAACCATGCCCCCATACAAAACCCCGCCATTCTCTCCTATCATACACCTTTATTCTCGCCTCTGCCAAACTCACATTTCTCTCCTTCAGACATTCGTTCACCGACTCAATCCACTTTCTCTTCGGTCTCCCAGCCGGTCGGTTCAGACACACACTCTCCACTATACATCCACTTAGCCAACCGACTATCATTCATCCTTTCCACATGACCAAACCATCTCAACATACTTTCATTTATTCTCTCATTTACCCCTTTCTTCACACCACACAACTCTCTAATACGTTCATTCCTCATTTTATTAATTCTTCTCACACCTAGCATGCCCCTAAGATTGTCCATCTGAACACATTGAACTTTAGATCTATACTTCTTATTCCAGACCATAGTCTCACTACCATACAATAACTGAGTAACAACATACCCTCATGTAAGACTCTGGCACACTCAAGACTTGGTCCACGTCAAACGATTTAATTGTACCAGCAACCTTCCTGCCATTCACAACTTTCCTACCACTCTGCATCATCCGTTCCCTTCTCATCCGACACATACTAAATATTTAAACTCAGACACTTGCTCAGCTGTTCACAATCTAACAAATCTTCACACTGAGGACTGTCCCCAGTCCCCACTCAAAACCTTAATCTTATCTATGTTTACTTTCAAACCCCTCCTTTTATACCCTGCAAAATCTCTCCTATAATCTTCTCCAAACTACTATAGCTAGATTCGCCTAGAACCAAATCATCCGCATATAATAGGTGGGGCACCCTCCACTCATATTTAATCTTCATCGTTTTAGCACTATCTCCTGCCATCCCCCACCTCGAATTCTTTCATAACCCCATCCATATACAAATTGAATAATAAGGAGACATAACACAACCCTGTCTCACTCCATTATTAATCCTAAACCAATCTCCATTATTACCATTTATATATATATATATATATATATATATATATATATAATATATATATATATATATATATATATATATATATATATATATATATATATATATATATATATATATATATATATATATATATATATATATATTTAATTATATTTGTTTTTCTTTCACTAATAAATTGAGGAAAATATTCATTCAGTGATAGAAGAAATGAAAGAGTAATTTTCATTTCTGTTTATAATTTTTATTTATCACACTGTAGATATGTTACTATTGGAATTACTTATTAACCTATATAATATTCTTCCATCAGATTTAGTATTGATAAATATTACTGTTCAGGTTGAACAAATTTATAATTTTTTTTGATGTTCTGACTGATACAAAATTTCCCAAAATTAATCACATTCTGGAGTTAAATAGTCAGACAGTTGATTCAAAGGCTCATACAGGAACATCCCCACTTTAGGGTAGGTGTTCATTTCAATTAATCAATTAATCATTGACTAGTATATTTTGATAATGGAATTGATTGGAGTTCTGAACAAATATAATTTTGATTTTTTTTAAATGGTCACATTAAATAAAATAACTTACACTGAGATTTTTTCTCAGGGATCAAGTTTGGGAGCTTATATCATATTCATTATCAACTCTGGGAGTTAAGATCTATTTTGGAGCCATAATCAATTTTAAGAGCCAAATATCTCTTGGTCAACTTTATGATATCAAATCATCCATATTTGGAAAGGCTGGAAGTTGAATCCATCATTATTCATTCAATATTCATATTTAGTGTTACGACTCTTATTAATCAAAGTCATACACAAGAATACGAGAGCAGGATTCATCACTCATGCATTAGTTGAGTATGCTATTAATGGTGTAAATACAAAGATAATTATAGTTTAATTAACCAATTATCATTTTGATTCATATATATATATATGTGTATATCTTCGCCTATATGATCAATATAATCAATATAATCTATCGTTTTGCTATATTATATTGACATATTTATGAGGTCTGTGCTTTGGTATTTTCATGCAGGTCAATTATTTAGTTAATTTATTTAAATAGTCATATAATTATTACTTTTCACAACCCTGAGCTCTATCCTTCTATGTTTGTCGTGCATGTGCTGACAAATAGATAATAATATCTGGTAGCATATGTAGTTTCATTCATACAGGGAAGAGTTGTAAATATCCCTTTTGTTAATACATGTATATATACGCTTTGGTGCAGAGTTTCCTTTGTAGCTTGTGTCAGGAGTTTTTCTTTAGTTTGAGAATTGTTTGTTTATATATTTTGCTTATTACTTGATTGGCTTTTTAATTCTGTTTGCTGCGCTGCTGTTCCTTTCCTACTTTCCTTCCTCCTCTGATGCACATATCCGCTTTTGCAGTCTATTTAAATCCGTCAGTGTACAGGCCAAGATATTCAACACCGGCGGCGGACGCAGAGAGGTCCTCAACACAAACCTGAGCATCGGGTTACGTTGCGTTGCAAAACAAATTATATTGCGTTGAGTGTCTGATCCACACGCTTGCTGTCTTACTGGAGCTGTTGAATTAGTCATTTCTTTCTTTTCTTTTCATCCGGTTCCTTGGGAAATTGCAAGTCGCATCGCTCACCATAACAATATATTAGGGATGTACCGGAACCTCGATTTTTTAAAAGTTCCGGTTCCGGCCGGGTATTTACCGGAACTTTCCACTTTTTCAAATGTCTTTCTTAAAAAAACGAAAATTGAGATTTGATAAAATTTTGATCAAACTCGACTAAATAAATTTGCTTTCACTAATTATAGTAATTAATCGAGTAATAGTACAGTTTTTAAAGTTAACAAATTTTTATCACAATTCACAAACATGTATTTCTTTTCCTAAAGTTAAAATACAAGTTTTTATCAGTTTTTTTTTTTAAGAGAGAGAGAGAGAGAGAGAGAGAGAGAGAGAGAGAGAGAGAGAGAGAGAGAGAGAGAGAGAGAGAGAGAGAGAGAGAGAGAGAGAGAGAGAGAGAGAGAGAGAGAGAGAGAGAGAGAGAGAAGAGAAGAGAGAGAGAGAGAGAGAGAGAGAGAGAGAGAGAGAGAGAGAGAGAGAGAGAGAGAGAGAGAGAGAGAGAGAGAGAGAGAGAGAGAGAGAGAGAGAGAGAGAGAGAGAGAGAGAGAGAGAGAGAGAGAGAGAGAGAGAGAGAGAGAGAGAGAGAGAGAGAGAGAGAGAGAGAGAGAGAGAGAGAGAGACGGGTTTTATACTTGCTCTAAAATATGCTATTAAAGCCGTTTTCGTTTATGCATTTGTGCTTACGAAACGTAAGAAATGCTCCAGTTTGCGCTCGTTTTTGTTAAACAGCGAAAAATCGTGAAAAAATGCTCGCGAAACGTAAGGAATTTCCTTAATTCTATAAGGCTGCTATATCCCGTGTTTGCCGAATTTAGCAAGTTCTTACGAAAAAATGTAAACAAACAAGATGGAGGCGTTGTAGGCCCGTTTGAATTTATGAATGTTTCATTCAATAAAATTAGCTTTAAATCTAATTTCTTCTAAATGGATAAACTCCATCACAATAGTTGATCAGTTATTTGTAATATGAACCATTTGTTATTTTTTTATTTCTATTTATTCCAAAATCACAAGAGCTGATTCCAATTGTTGTAAACAAAAGTGACTTCTATGAAAAATCGCGTTCGTCTGTGGACGATATTCGTGCTAAAACTGGGTAAGCATTTCTTATCGAACGTAAGCTCAAATAACAAAAACGATAACGGTCTAACTCGAGCAAAAATCTACCTTTTTTGCTCGAGCGATATCATTTTCTGATTTTTAAACTTTGAAGACCCGTAGAACTTTATATAGTATATTCCTGTTTTACTTAATAAATTTACTGATCCGCTTATCCAAAATTTGGCTTGCAGACCTAAGTTAAGAGCTCGCAATATGGATATGAAAACATGAAAAATACTTCTAGAGAGACTTCACTTGTTAATCTGACAAGTTTTCAGTAGAATGTGTAAGGTGTAGCGGAAATCAAAAAGTTCCGGTTCTGACCGGAACTTTTCCAAGGTTTCGGAAAGTTCCGGTTCCGCAGGATCAAAAAATCTGGTTCCGGTACATCCCTAATATATATATATATATATATATATATATATATATATATATATATATATATATATATATATATATATATATATATATATATATATATATATATATATATATATACATATGTATATATATATATATGTGATATCTTCTCTCTTACTAACTATTTCATATATATATATATATATATATATATATATATATATATATATATATATATATATATATATATATATATATATATATATATATATATATATATATATACACACACGGGTAAAGGTAGAGCACAGGACTCCACATATTTTCTGAAAAAATTCTGTCCAAAATCAATATATCGATATGTATATATAATATCAATTATAATATATAATAATAATATATAATAATAACATATAATATAATAGTAATATATAGACCTATATATACATAATGATATATTGATTTTGGACTTAGAATTTTTCAAATCTCATGATCCCTATTATCATTACTCTCTTTACCATATGCCGAATATATAACAGACTGCCGGATATCCGGTATCCGGTTTAACTTCCAGCCTGATATCCGGTATCCGGCTAATTCACTATCCGGCCATCCCTAATATATATATATATATATATATATATATATATATATATATATATATATATATATATAACTATATATATATATATATATAAATATATATATATATATATATATATATATATATGTCTTACATGGGTGTATGTTGTTACCTGTGTTATTGTATAGTAGTGAGACTATGGTCTGGAATAAGAAGTATAGATATAAAGTTCAACGTGTTCAGATGGAGAATCTAAGGGGTGTGCTAGGTGTGAGAAGAATTGATAAAATGAGGAATGAGAAAAGTATTAGAGAGTTGTGTGGTGTGAAGAAATTGGTAAATGAAAGAATAAATGTAGTATGTTGAGATGGTTTGGTCATGTTTAAAGGATGAATGGTAGTCGGTTGGTTAAGCGGATGAAGTAGCTAGTGTGTTGGGAACCGACCGGCTGGGGGCCGAAAGAAAGTGGATTGAGTCGGTGAGCGGATGTCTGAAGGAGAGAAATGTGAGTTTGATAGAGGCGAAGAAAGGTGTATAACAGGGTGAATGGCGGGGATTGTGAGGGGGTATGGTTGCCTTGGCCCACCTTGAGAAGCGGGGATGAACCTACACTGACGATCTACCGCGAGTGAGGGTCCCATCGCTGTCCCATATTTAGGGGTGGATTTTCTGACTGCGATGAGTTCTCCTAATTAATGGTACTGAGGGGGCGGTAAGGCTGGGCTTTCTTTTCGACTTATGTCATGCTCTTCTACTGATTTTCTTTTCCGATGCTCGTCACGCACCTTACTCCCATTCTTGGGAAAATAAAGGAAGATAAAGAAAGAAAGAAATAATAATAATAATAAAAATAATAATAATAATAACGCCTCGTGGCGTAGGAGGTTGACTCGCCGACTCTCATGCGAGAGGAAGCTGGTTCAATCCTCCGCTTAGCAGTTGAAGTTTTATCTTCCTGGGGGCAAGGATTAAAACTCGACTGCAAACACGTTGGTGGCGCTGATTTGGGATAGCCGGCATTAAAGTTCGATATGAGGGGGATAAACCACGTTAAAAGGAAGTTTTTATAATAATAATAATAATAATAATAATAATAATAATAGCTAATCAATGAAAATGAAAAATATTTATTAATGGAAATGAGGAGACATGTTTGTGGTCCGTAAAGATTTCTTAGGTCGAGTGGTTGTTCCTCATATATGTATAAAATATTTAGACCAGGGACTTAAATGTAAGGTTTCCAAGTTGTCAGATGATAACAAATTGGCTACCTCAGTAAGGAATAATGATGGATGTATAAAGATTTAAATGATAAGGAGGGAACTGTAATCGTTAATGGGATGAGCAGGTTCATTCCTTCTTCAACTAAATCTTTCTCTCCTCATAATCTATGATTCGATAGTGCTTGTTCTCTGGCCATTCAGGCTAGAAACAGTGCGTATCGGGAGTGGAAAAATTATCATTTTCCTATCACTCGCTAATTTTCATTCAGCTAGAAATCGTTGCAGGGATACTCTTCGACGAGCAAAGAGGGATTTCATCAAACGTAAGTGAGCTAACCTCCTTGGTTCTCCTACTGACAAATCTTTCTGGTCTCTTGCCAAAAACATCTCTAGCAACTTCTGTAAACCTGCCTTTCCTGCTCTTATTCAATCAGATGATTCTGTTGCAAAATCTCCAACTGAAAAGGCCAATCTCTTCGGCCTCCTATTTTCCTCAAACTCAACCTGGGCGATTCTGGAAACTGGAAGTTCTGTTTAGACTGCGAGACTTTTTTTTCCTCTTCTCAGTTGCTCCAGCTATACAAGAGTCTCATCCGCCCATGTATGGAGTACTGCTCTCATATCTAGGAGGGTGGGGTTCTGGTTTCACCCGGCTTTTGGACAGGGTCGAATCAAAGTCCAAAAGGCTTATAAACTTTCTCTCTATCCTATAGGTACCGCAGAGGCAGGTGCACTAGGGAACTTTTCACTCGCGTACCACCACATTTACGACAACCTCGTACACAAGGGGTGCTGTATCTTCGCACGAGTTTTGTGTTGACATTGGTAACTCCAGACTAGTTCGCTGTGGTGCTTCCTTCTTTCTCACCACCTTTGTTCTGTGGAATTCTCTTCCATCTTCTGTATTTAATCTCCTCGCTTTAAAGCCTGCGTCTGTGCTCATATGCGTAATTTGCGCTAGAGGGTGAACTTTTGAGCGTACTACACCCCCTATTTGAATAGGGCTCTGCCCGTGAGTGGTGGTGACAACTGTAATAAAGAAAAAAAAATCCTTGGGTGGGCAGATTTGTGGCAAATGAACTGAATCTCCTACTCACCCCATCCAAAACATCATTTAGATTATCCCAGAAAATCGCACTCTCTTCAACATTACCCTCAGATGGACCATATGTCGCAACCACACAAATTTTGACCTTTTCAAACTTAAATTTAACCTTTAGAATTCTAGTACTCACACACACAAAACTAACATAGCTCTCTACCACAAGTCACTCATCAAAATTGCAACTCCTTCTCTCCTCCTCTCATTCCTTTCCACACCAGCACAAACACACATTTTCACCGTTTCCTTTCATCTTTGTTTCAGTCACAGCGAGCAAATCAAATTTGCCCTTTCTAAATGCATCCATCACCTCCCTCCTCAACATTTATTCCTCTGACATTCCATGCGCCCATACGATTCATACATTTTCGCCGAAAGATAGAAGACCGCTTACAGCGATCACGAAGTTCGAGACATGCATTAGCATTTCAGGCAAAAGATAAGTAGTACTGGGCAGCCTACCTATCTACCACCGTCGCCAATTCGCCTTCTACATTTTGCAGGACATACAATGTCAGTATTTTCTCCCCACATAGGGATATAAGGGATAGGGATGTCTGTAAGATGTTGTCTAGAAGAGGGGTGTGGATATAAGTATGTGTATATGATATATTGATTAAAGATGGTGTCTGGAGGATGAGTGTGGATATGTACGCGCACTGAATGTCATACATTCCATAAACAAAATGGGTATATATATATATATATATATATATATATATATATATATATATATATATATATATATATATATATATATCTTCTATATAT
>JABUQX010144067.1:0-5000 GCA_015478945.1 Trachelipus rathkii
TTATGCTTACACTTTCCCACAGCCCAGGCAGGTAGTGAAACACGTACAGCCTCTCCCCACTCCTCCCTCATCTCGCCCCTCACCCACCTCCTCCACCCCACTCTATCCCTCGCCAAAACCCTACCCTCTTCCTCCCTCATCCCTCCCTCCTCCAGCATCTCCTTTATTCCATCCATCCACCTCCTTCTTGGTCTCCCCCTTCCCCTCCTTCCTATCCCCTCCGCCTCCCAAACTCTCCTAACCACTCTCTGTTCCTCCATTCTCACCAGATGCCCATACCATCTTAACATTCCCTTCTCCGCTCTTCCCACCAACCCATTCCTCCAATCACATCTCTCCCTCACCACCCTATTCCTAATCCTCTCCCTTCTACTAACCCCACAAACCGCTCTCAACCCCTTCATCTCAAATACTTCCAACTTCTTCCTGGACCTGGCATTCAATCCCCACGTTTCACACCCATACAACACCGCTGGTACACAAATTTTTCAAACATACTTATCTTAACTTTCTGTGATAAATCCCCCCCTTTCCATACTTCTCTCAGACCACTCAAAGCTCTCATTCCTTCTCCTACTCTATGTTCTATCTCCTCCTTCATCCCTCCCCCCTTACCCAAATCCATCCCTAAATATCTAAACATCTTTACTTCTTCCAAAACTACACCCCCCACTCGGACCTCTAACCCCTCCCCCTCCTCTCTTTCCTCCTCCTCAAACACTAACACTTTACTCTTACCAGGATTTATTTTAAGCCCCTTTTGTCCGCACATTCTCTCAAACTCCCTCACCAAATACCTCAACTCTTCCGCGTTCTTCGCCACTAGGGCAGTATCGTCCACAAACAGTATCATGTTCACTTCCCTTCTATCATTCCCATTCATCCTCCCCCCTCCCCTCCCTCACCATTCCTCTGCAAACACTCTCCATAAACAAATTGAATAGCCACGGCGACATTACACACCCCTGCCTCAATCCTCTCCCCACCCCAAACATCTCACTCTCCCCTCCTAACACTCTCACACACATTCTACTATTCCTATAAAAGGCCCTGATACCTTTACCTAATTTACCCCCACTCCATTTTCCTCCAACACCCTCCACAATTCACCCCTCTTCACTCTATCATATGCTTTCTCTAAATCTAAAACACCCATACACTTTCCCTTTTCTCTCTATACTTTTCTCCACAAGCATCTTTAGTGTAAACACTTGGTCCACACACCCTCTTCCCTCCCTAAATCCTCCTTGTTCTTCCCCCATTCTTCCCTCCGTTAACCCTCTCACTCTCTCAATCAGTATTCTACCATACACTTTCCCTACCACACTTAAAAGACATATACCTCTATAATTCCCACATTCCATCTCCCCTTTCCCCTTATACAGGGGAACCAAACAACCATCCTCCCAATCCTGTGGTACCTCCCCACTCCTCCAACATATATTATATAACCTATACAGCCATTCCTCCACCCCTATACCTCCCTTCTGTAACATTTCCATTCTCACCCCATCCAGACCTGCGGACTTCCCTTTTTTTCCTTTATTCAAAGCCCTAATAATTTCCTCCATTTGTATTTCATCCTCCCCCTCCCTCCCCAATTCACTCCCCATCCTCACCTCTTGCAAATCTTCCTCCCCTCCCCCACCCACCTCATTTAATAATCCACTAAAATACTCCCCCACCTCTTCCTCACCCTATCCTCTCCTCCTATCCACTCCCCATCTCCTCCCTTAATCCTCTCCCCAACCCCTCCTTCTTCTTCCTTTTTTATTTACTTCTTTCCAGAACATCTTGCTTCCCGATTCAAAATCTTCCGTCACCTTTCTACACCACTCATCTTTTGCTCTTCTCTTCGCCCTCTCCACCGCCCTCTTTGCTTCCACTCTAACCCTTCTATATTCCTCCCAGCTTTCCTCTCTCCTACTTCCCAACCATTTCACATAAGCCTCCTTTTTCCTTTTCACCACCTCCTTCACCTCCTCACTCCACCATTCCTCCCTTTCCTTCTGCTTACACCCACCCTTTTTACTCCACATACCCTTCTAGCCTCTTCACATACTGCCTCTTTAAATCTCATCCACTCCCCCTCCACCTCCCCAAATCCCGTCCCTCTCACGTCTCCCCTATCCTCCATACCCCTCCTAAACTCCCTCTTACACACTGTCTCCTCCAATTTTTCCACCTTTATCACCTCTACTCTCCTCTTTTCCCCCCTTTCCCTAATCGTCACCTCTCCTCCCACTCTTAACCTAGCCACCACCAAATAGTGATCCGATATCCCCCTCCCCGCCCCTCTAAATACATTTACATCTAGTAATCTACCTCTATCCTTCCCATTTACACACACATAATCCAGTACCGCCCTCCCCCCCGTTATCTCACTCTTCCATGTATACTTATGATTATCACTTTTTTTGAACCAAGTATTCCCCACTATCATTCTTCTTTCAACACACAACTCTAACAGACTTTCTCCATTAACATTCCTCTCCCCTACCCCAAATGGTCCTATTATTCTTCCCACCCCCTCCCTTCCCACTCCTGCATTCAAATCTCCCAATAGACAAATTTTATCATTTACCCCGAAACTTTCCCAACACTCATTCAGCTCATTCCAAAATCTTTCTCTCTCCTCCTCCCTCGCTCCATTCACTGGTGCATATGCGCAAAGAAAAACCCACATTTCCCCCCCGAATTTCACTTTTACCCACATTATCCTCGAACTCACCTGGCTGCACAACCTTACCTTATCCCACACCTCTTTCCTCATAACTATTCCCACCCCTTCCCTCCCCCTCACTCTCTCGTTCACCCCTGATATCATACCCTTGTATTTTCCAAAATCCATCTCCCTCTTTCCCTTCAGCTTAGTTTCAGTTAACCCTAACACATCCAACCTTTTTTCTTCAAACATTAACCCCACTTCCTCCCTCTTCAAATCCTCGTTTACCCCTCTCACGTTCATACATCCCACCCTTATTACCTCTCTCCTCCCCATCTTTTCCCTTCTTCTATATCTATTTTCACTCAATCTCTATTTTCACTCAGGCTGCACGTTTTGTGGGACTCCCCACCCTAGGCACTTCCCAACACCTAAGGCCACCACCCCGCTCACCAAATACACCCACAATAATAACAATAGTAATAAAAAGGTTAAAATGATAATATAAAACAATATAAAAATATAAAAGGATAAAACCTATACTCTATCAATTTATATCTATTCCCACACCTCCCTTTCCTCCCTCTCCCCTCCCTCCTCTTTAAAACTTACCCCCCCAAAACTTTATTTAACTATTAAAATCTTTGTTTTAAAACGGTTTTCATGAAAATAAATTTCGTATTCCTATTAGAAGATGACACAATTCAACCGTATAACTAGTTACAATCTAGCATCAGTCTAAACTTTAAACATTTACTATTTATACTATGAAATTTAAAATTAAAACTAAAAGCAATACATAAAAAGGGTTACGGTAGCCTAAATTATAGTGGATGTAGCTAGATCCTTTTTGCTTTTAAAAGCGCCGTCTACATCCTTTAAATATTTAAATTTACGATGAATAAACAATATTAGAAATTAATCCTTATTTTTCATCAATTTGTAAAATTATAATAAATATTTATATGTAACTCTTCAATAGTTAAATTTTATAACATTTTCAATGGTTATTACGCATATCAAACACTTCGAATTTGATGAAAGACCACGGAGAATTTGGTGTGGTAAAGGTCAAATACGATAGCACTCGAGACCAACTTCACTGCTTCCCTGTTTTAGCTCGCAAGTTTCTGATGCTAACAATCTGTTTAAGCTGCGAAAGTTTCTGATGCTAACAATATTTAATATGTTATTTTTAACATTTGAACCTCATATCCTCCTTATTAATGTTTACTTTTTTCTTCATTGTAAAGCAGTTCTCTCTAATTCAGATTGAATAATTAAACGATTTTCAAGAAGCTGCTGATTTATAATGTATCCTTCAAAAATGTCAGACCAATTTGCTAATGAAAATCACTTAACCTCATAAACGAAATAAACGAAAGCCACGTTGAATTCTGTGATTGATTACGCGAACGAAATAAGTAACCTCACACTCTGAAGTCTTGAAGTATACCAGGCTTATTTAACATCACTATTTCATACTTCAGCATAAGCAATCTAAAAAATAGCTTTACATCACACACATAAGCGGTAAATCACGAAAGTACATGGCTTCTATCTGAATAATTCACAAAACCAAAAAACGGTAACTGCTGAATTAATTTGGAGGAGCGAGTAGAAAGAACGTCCGCTCGTGTCGAAGGCAGAAGAGTATATATATATATAATAACCAATAACCTTAATAACAATATACAACTCTGCTCGTATAATATATATATATATATATATATATATATATATATATATATATATATATATATATATGACCTGTTATGTTTTACGACTCCGTCAGTTTTGATTTTTTGTTTTGTTTTTTTTTTCAATATATTGCTAGTATATGATACTAACAATGAATTTAAGTGGTGACGGACATGATTCAAAAATATATAGGACCTGTTTTGTTTTATGACTCTGTCAGTTTTTATTTTTTGCTTTTTTTAATATATTGCTAGTATATGATACTAACAATGAATTTAAGTGGTAACGGACATGATTCAAAAGTTCGAAATATTTTAAATAATTATTTAAAAATCACTTTTATATTAAATATTTTTTTCAAAAAATGAAATATTTTCGGATAATTACGTATATATATACTATGTTTTATGTACAGTCGTTTTATGATTTAAAACTAACGAATACCCTAGAGTAGACCGCATAGATATCAGGAGTCGGGGTCTCTCGGCCTCTAGGTGGACGACGGGGGGGACTTCGTCCCCCCTCTGTCCCCCATCGGCTCGAGCCCCCTAAAAACATATATTTCCTAAAAACATATTTTGAGAATTTTTTTTTTTACTTTTTTTTAAAATAAAACACAAAGAAGAATTAATAT
>JABUQX010144067.1:22500-30000 GCA_015478945.1 Trachelipus rathkii
AAATTTTTATCTGTTCAGAAGATTCATCTCTTCAGGACGTGAGATTTTCAGCAATATCACCAAATGGATGCTTTTCTATCCGACAAAACTCTTTTTCATTGCCTAAAGTGATGGCTAATCGTGTATTACTCGCCAAAAATTATTATTTTTTTTTTACATTTGTGCAACGTAAGAAGCTTTGAGCGAATGCTGTCGAAACAACTGTCGAGATTTACAAAGCTATCCAAAATGATGTCGATAGTATACTATCAATAGCTTCCCAATCACTACTATATATATATATAATAGTTGTTATATATATATATATATATATATATATATATAAATAAATATAAATATATAAATATACACTAGATTAAATATATATATATATATATATATATATATATATATATATATATATATATATATATATATATATATATATATATATATGGTATATATATATATATATATATATGGTGTACCCATTTTAACTTTTGTAAAATTAATTTTATAAAATTGTACATATGTTATGATTTGTGTTGAGCAAAACTTAGCATAAGTCGGAATGAAATACATATTAAATCTTCGTCCTGTTGAGATACTCTTTGAGTCAGATTAAATTAAATAATAAGAAGTAAGAATCAGAAATAAATCTCACCAAGATACTCTCCAGAAAACCTCCAAACTTCAAAACCAGCGCAGCAAGAGCAAATTTCAGTTGAATGTGACTCAAATTTGATGATAAATTCTCGCTAAAAGAAGAGATCCTAAGGGTGGTAAACGCGTCGGAAGTTCCAGACTACCAATCTTCGCCTACGAAGAAAAATATCTCAACAGAAGTGACTTTAGTTTCTTTACGTTCATGAATACTCTTTTAATATCTGTTAATAATCTACTGTTTTGTACAGATTTTTAAAACGTCACCTCTCATCCCCTTCTTATATAGGGTTTGCTCCACAAAAAGCAGCACTAATTGTTAAAGTCAAAATTCTAGGCACTTATGAACCTGAGAAGGAATTGACCAGAACTCTGAGCATCAGTGCCTCTGAGCAACTAATAAAAACAAACAAAATGTAGAAAGTAAGAAAACCAATAATACCAAAAATTCTAATCAGTATCACCTGAGAAGATGACTGGCCAAAACGAACATTATCACATGAACTTCACTTTTCATTTTTAATTTATTTGATTTATGGTTCTTTTATCTTTCAGCCAACTATCAAGAATGAGACTATCAAAATAGACATAACAAATCTTCCCTTTACGGTGGATTTCTTTCATCATTCGGTTTAGATTTGGCAAGCAGAATCCATTTTGGATTCCACTACGAACTCGGATTCCTTTTCGAATTCTAAATGTGTTCTGTGACCTCTCCCTTTTATGTATGAAGAAATTTTTCAAAACAAAAGGGCCTCAAATTTCCGCCACTAATCCGCCTTCATATATGTAACTTCTACGGTGTATGGATTTCTTTCATCGGTCGCAAGTTTTGATCATGCAAGAAATTAATTTTGATTCACTTCGAAACTGACTTCTTTTCGACCTCTAAAATTATTCCCGGACTGCCTCTTGCGCAGCTGAAATTTAAACAGTTACCCCAACTACAACTTCGCTCTGATATGTCGCAATGTTTTTTTGTAATTAGCTTTGAAAAACTACATATCTCTCGGCACGATCAACTATGACACATTAGAAACGCCTTTATACTGAACCTTCCTTGATCAACTTGTTCGACTGAGGCATACTCAACCCGTGAATAACCCGAACGTTCAATGATCGAATTATATAAACATTTTTAAACACTTCTTGATACATTTAAATGTATGTTTGGCTTTATCTAACGCTGATATAAACCAACATAAAGTTTAGTTTAAAATGCACCCTTAGTTTTTTTTTGTATATACACGATTATTGTAATTTTTTATAGTATCCAAATATTCTTCGTACATATATTTAGACCTTCTGATTAACTGAAGATGCTTCCCACGGATAGAAGATAAAGAATAAAAGACATCATGACTACTATCATACTTCAACTAAACGAAGAGAATATTACACTAACAACTAATAGATAAAGATATTATATAATAATCAATAACTAGACTAATAAATAATAAAAATATATTAACATAATAATAGGTGGTGACATAAAAGAATGCGGCAGAAAGAACGTAATGGAGAAATTACACTAATAAAGATATGACACGTTCGCCAAAGTAAAAATAGATAAATAGTGGTAACACCCAACACTGGGTATCCAAAATCTGGTGCATAAGAATGCACGCTCCGAGTAACTACTACAATAATAAGAACGACAATGAATCTGGCACAAATCTAATAGAATTAACTAATATAATATAAAATAACGACTTTTAATATATATATAGATTTTTTATCATTTTAAAAATAAAACTATATGGAAGAACTAAGATAAGTTTTGAGATAATACATTATATAGATACTAGAGAATGGTCATAAAACAAACAAATTCCGCCCAAAACAAAGTAACATTAACATACATCATACTGACAATGCTTCTAAACATTTATGAATTTAAGGTTATCACAAACATATATACAAAAAGATATATATAAAGACTATAAACATATTATAATAAAATAATAAAAAAATAAAAATATATATATATTTTATATATATAAGATATAAAAACACATAATAGAGTTTAATAATATTACTAATATATTTAATAACACTGACAAACTTAAAATATAAAGAGCAAGAATGTTACACTGTCAAAGAAATATTGAAACAATAAAAAAAAAAAGAACTATTTAGAATCTAACACAAACCCACTGAGTTAAGTCCCTGCTATTTAAAAATCTGTGTCACAAGTTCTAATGATAACAGCTTAATGTTGCAAAATAGTTTAATTGCAAAAGCAGTGGGAGATGCACCCCTCTCTTAGGGTGGATGTTAACAACTAACACTGCTTTAAGAACCCATAATTATGCACACAGGCAAACTCCATAGTAAATATGGTTACTAAAATTATTTAACACAAAACTCTTCTCCCTATCAGGTTGAAATTTGAAAGAAGGTAAGTTTAAATTGATTAAGTTGGTATTTAAATCATCTTCGTATAGCAGAATCCTTTTAGACATCAACTTTTGAAGCCAGACATTAATGTAAATTTTTGATTAAATAAATGAATGTTTGAAATGTTTTCGAATATTGAATAGCCAGGTGCACAAATTTAGTATCTCAACATGGTTAATTAGATTTGTAAAATAATTGCTTGAGTCGCTGAAACAATTTAAACTTCACAATCAAAATAATTCTTTATATTTTTTTTTTATAGTTTTGAAATTTATTGTTTAAACCAATAATATAAATATTTAGCAACCAGGTTAAGTGCCTGAAGTAGAAAGAAAGACACACCTTTAAAGGCTATAACTTCTTTCATTCTTAAATAGCTCTGGCTTCAAATTTTCCTATGATGTAATCATTTAGAAGAACTGAAAGAACTTGCAAAAAATATATATATTACTAAAAATAACAATACTAATAATAATTAATAATAATGATAATAATAATTAAATAATAATAATAATACAATAATAATAATAATATTTAATATTTAATAATGAATAATAATAATAATAATAATAATAATAATAATAATAATAATAATAATAATAATAATAATAATTATAATAATAATAATAACATTACAAATCATAATTATAATATAATTGTTATAATAATAATATAGATTCGGTTGCTTTTTCGAGCCTCCTGAAAGTATTTTCTGCTTGAAGAAAGCTCTGAATAACATTATGAACATTGACTAACGGTATAATATACTCTGAGCGTTCATACTTCGAACATTTAAGAGGTAATTTATATTTATTCGTTATTAGTCATACGATATTATTTTATCGTAAATATAAAATCTAAACACAAAATTACTTAAACTGAAGCGCTGAAGAAAAGCTTCAGCACCTAATTTCTCAATCAATAGTTTATTCTATTCCAGTGATAACATTAAATAAAGCTCCTTCTTGCAGAAGTATTATAACATACCTTTCAGAAGGTTTGAAAATTACAAACAAAACCACACTAAAAAGAAATTAATATTATTATTCTTGGAATAATAATAATTAGCATTAATAATAATTAATAATAATAACACTAATAATAATAATAATAATAATAACAATAATATCAATAATAATAATAATAATAATAATTAACATAAAAATTAATAATTAATTAATAATAATTAATGAATAATAATAATAATAATAATAATAATATTAGATAATAAGAATGATTAACAATAATAATAATACTGAATAATACTAATAATAATAATAATAACAATAATAATAATAATAACAATAACAATAATGGAATAATAATTATCAAAAAAGTTTGATAGATATTTCAACATTTTGAGATATTTTAGCCATTTTTAATGAGAGAAAAAGTTAGTGAATTACATATATATATATATGAGGGAGAGTACACGCATACTATAAGAGTATATAGCAGGTATATATATATATATATATATATATAGTTAGTTAGTTAGTTAGTTGGATAGGTATATGTTAAGTATATGTTGATATATATATATATATATATATATATACACATATAAGTATGGAAAGGATCTTTTAGTGGAAAATGCTAACAAAGTACCCTGTATAATTTGTTATGTGTGGACTATGGAACCTTCTTTTGCTCATCTTACCTGATGAATATAAATAATTCTTGATTAAACAGTTAAAATTGTCACCCTGAGTTCCTCCAAAGTAATGTACTAGGGAAGTTAGAAATATGACAAACCTGGCTTTTTTAGAAACATTTGACAAACACATTACTACTAGGTATTTTACCAAAGCAACATAAAAAAAAAAAAGTGGGTTGAATTTCGTCCTTTCTTTACAGAGACTTAATGGTAAGGATTGGGTAAAATAAACATTATTACTTTATTTGACTATAACCAATTGAAATATAAAGCTATATTTTTCACAAAATTGGGCATCATGACCGGGCAATATAATGTCGCTCAGATGAAGTGGCACTTTTCCAAAATTCACAAATCAGTTCTTAAAATCAGCATCTTTACTAAGTAAATTTACTGAAACCATGCCAAAAGATTTTATGCCGAGACTTCACTGAAATACGCTATACATTGCCTTTCTTTAGACCAATAATCTGTGCCCATGCATTATATCAATTTTACTAATTTTTTTACGCAAAAACTGTAAATTTTGACTGAAATCCAGCTAGAAAATACCGAGCAAATAATTATATTTTATAAGAACCATGAGTATCAAATTATATTACTAATATATATATAAATCGTAAACACAAAATAAAGTAATAGGGAAATATTTAATATACTCCTAAAATAGCATCTTGAATATAAACCAAAATTACTTTTGAGAAAAAAAGCCATAAAGTTGGCTGACAGAATTTGAGCATTCAAAATTCATTGGAAAATTTATAATGAGGATAGCGTTAAATTTCGAATAAATAAACTGAATCCAGCAGTAAGCTGTGGCATGACTTTCTTTTGTATGGTAAAATTTTATCATTCTCAATATAAAGTCTCAAATGAAAACGCGATAATTGTTTGCCCATCTGATGAATTTAGCTTTTCAAGAACAGATAAAGCAATCGTGGAGAAACACATACTTTTTTTTAAAGCCATTTCAATGTTTTATGTACTGATTTGGCGCCGTCTACTTGAAACATATATAAATATTTTCAAATTTTCCGCAATAAAGGCAACAAAATTTGATTTAAATAAGCAGCGCATCTTCTTCGAATTGAAAAGCGGTAAAGCGCATAGTCAGATGAATAATTTATAAAATTATTATTTGAATTTCTTTTTGTGGGTGGGGAACTCCAAAATGAAAATACGATTAATTTTTATTATTCAATCAACCATGCAATTTTCAGAGATAAACATCATTGGGGCAAGTGTGCACACTTTTTATTGATCAAAATGTTAGAGGCCCGCCTGAGTTTTTTCCTACATTATGCCATAAAATATTTTCTCAAAATTTTCCTTATGAAAAGGGGCAAAACCCAAAATCAACCAAAGTTAAACAGGCAAAAATAAAATATCATCCCTAATTATACATTATTGAAATGTCAGAACTGACAGAATTGAACAATAAAAGTTATCGTGAGATTTTTATTTATGATTTGCCAAATATCAACACAACCTTTATATCATGAATGCACAGAGTTTTCAGCTATTGGGAAACACACACACATACCATTCTTAAAAAGTTGAACAAATCACCTCTACCGAAAGTTATATCCAAAATCAAGAATTAATAAATATGATCTCTGGAGCAGAAGTGCACCACTCACCCGTTGTCAGCCAATGAGATCTGTAATAAGCCTGACTGGTAATTTTGGTCTGCAGAGAATAATCATGACACGTACAACGGTGAGATGGAACAGTCTAAAGCTGGCGGCCAACCTCGTAGACGTTGGCCCCAACACCTGGTACTTATTAATAAAAACAAGTTTGATTCCATTCATATATGCTTAAGAATTTTAACTATATATATAGCATATATATATATATATATATATATATATATATATATAATATATATATATATGAAAGAAACATGTAAATATATATGATATATATATATATATATATATATATATATATATATATACAGTGGCGTATCCAGGGGGCTGGGGGAATATGGTTCCCTGAAATTTCTGAGACACTCAGTAACACTTAAAATTTTTAAGTATCATATCTGTTAATTATATAAAGTGCAGAGGTTAAATTAATTTTATATAATTCGTCGCTGTCAGGAACAAATCTCATAAGTCCTTTAGTTAAAACTTGAAGCCATCAGAGAAAATGCAACATTAGAATTTCAGCAGATTTTTGAAGAATATGTAAGCGTATCAGAGCTGGGTATTGAAATTGCTGTACCAAGAATTAACAAGTTCCAAAAATACAGACCCAACATTCCTACTTCCGACCCACAAACTTATAATTGTACATCCATTTTTATACCATTTTTGTATGATTTAATATCAGCATTAGGTGAGAGGTTTTTAAATCATAAAAAAATTCTTTCTTGCAATTTGTCATATCGAACAGGTGTAATGTGCCATATGAGAAGATAAAAGATTGTGTAATATTTACATAAGGAGACCTCGAAAGTACTAATAGAAGGTTTAGTAAAAGCAGAATGGGATTTGTGGAAGTTGAAATGGCATCACAGCACAGACGATCGTCCAAAAACAGTAATAGATTCGGATTCAGTTTCTTTTGCTCTGCAGTCACAATTTCCAAATGTTTACATCTTATTGCAAATACTGGCAATTTTACCCGTATCTTGCTTCAGTAGAAAGAAGCTTTTCAACATTAAGATTTCTGAAAGCTACTTTGAGAAATACTATTGAGATGAAAGACTTACTGATCTGCCTCCTCTACATAGACCCCAAATATTGGACATAAAACTGATGATATCCTAATTCGCTCACTCATGCACGCGATTA
>JABUQX010144068.1:2500-7500 GCA_015478945.1 Trachelipus rathkii
ATCCAGATGTTATTGAAGGCAATGTTGGTGACAACGTACGGCTATAGCATGCGCGGGTTCTCAGCTGGTGCCGATGGCTATTCTAGAGTTCAAATAGCCGTCCCGTGTAAAGATCGCCTCATCTGTGAAGAGGACGTATCGGAGGAAGGCAGCATCCTGTGTAAACTGCCGGAGAAACCACCGTACAAAGTCCAGACGTGGTGCATAGTCGGCAGGCCCCAAGGCTTGTACCCTGCACAGGTGGTACAAATGGAGGTTGTACTCCCGTACGATTCTCCACACTGTGGGGTGACTTACGTGCATATAGCATGCTCACACTACGCGTGCTGGAGGACAGGTTGTTGATAAACATCTCGACGACGACATCCTCTACGAGCGGTGTCCGCACAGCACGAATGCCACCACCGACGTTGTCATAACGGAGGGTACGCCGCTCTTCGCAAGTCGGCCATGTCAAAGTTTCCACCTCGCCTGCGCCATACATCACCATGTCTGTGAATTCAGCGTAGCTGTACCTCATATTTATAGCAACACGCACTGCACTATAACGTACCAACGGGCACCGTGTAACTGCTACCCACGCGTATAGGACCTCTACACCACGTACACATGTGTGGTCTGCATCCTTCCGATGAGCCTTTCTACAGGGAGGCCTTGGGAGAGAATGTTCATTTAACTAAAGGAGTTTCTAACATAGCAACCTATCTACACGCTGCGTTTTGTCCGGTAAGGTCCGACACCTATATCAATCATCACTTCCACTTTTAAATTTCTATCAATAGAAATTGTTTATCAAAGGTCTGTTATCTATCCTACTTTTTCTGTCTAGTTTTTAATAACGAATTTATTAACACAATCTATTCCTTGAAGAATATAGTAAAGCTAAAGAAGGTTTCCCTTGGACCAACTAACAACCGAATCATTCTCGTATTTTAACTGGAACTGGGGAAAGTGATAGTTTTCAATGTATAAAAATAACGCTAGTTACATATATATATATATATATATATATATATATATATATATATATATATATATGTATATACTAACTCTATTATATATATCATATACCATATATATATATATATATATATATACTCTCTCTCTATATATATATATATATGACACGACTCGGCTGTTGATTGCATGAAGGGAGGCAGATAGAGTACTGCCATTTTCATCAGTTAGACAAAATAAAGTGCCAGAAATTTCAACTTGGGATGACGTTTGTGAAGTTATATTATTTGATTCGCTTACCTGGCGCAAATCTAAAACGTTGATTTCGAACGTTTTCTATCTCTATTCGTTTGTATTCTATTGACATTTGAGAATTTAGGCGTTTTCATTTTTGAATATGTCAAAATTTCCTTCTATTAACGAAAAATCGCCAAACTTAAACTATTTTTACTATACGTATATATTAAATACGCGTAAGGATATTTTGATACCAGCCACCAATACTCGACAATCTCTAATTCCTACGGTAGGAAAAAACTTCAATAATATTTTTGGAGATAACATTTTTCATTCATCCTGTCAATAAAAATTTTCAGAGCATCTATTATTTCGAAGATACATCATTTTACTTTGATAAATTTTGGTACAAACAGTTTTCCATTTGGCTGCTGGGGAAAAATAATTAAAAAAATCTTGCTGGCATAGCACTTCGTTCTCAATGATTACTTGCATTTTCTTTGCATTTCTTGAACTGAATAATATCTTGGAGTGTCAGAGCTTTAGTGTGGACACATTAGACAGAAATGGAGACACTACACCTTTGATACAATTTAAAAATTCAAACAGCATTAGAAGGTAATCAGCCGATATCATAGTCAGTAAAGACATGGTTGTAGGCGTTTCAACCACTTCGCTAACTACCAGCGTTACCTTACGATACCTGACCTATAGGCCAGATTAGAATAGGTTCTTTTCTTTTACCGGAATTAGCTTCATCTTCACTACACTTATTGCAATGCAATGCATACGGATGCATACAGAGTGCTTGAGAGATGTATCAGTTAACACTCTCATTATCTTTCTTTTGTTGATTAAGTTTTAATCCATAAGACATGTTCACTTTCAAATAGATCTTCATATAGGTAAGTGTTGAAAATGGATGGAACCAGTAAAGGAGTCTTTTCATTTAAACTAGTTTGGATAGATGGAAACTTTTGACCTCATACCTCTTGCATATATCTCCCTCTACTCTCTTCACTTTTGTGCTTGTAATATATCACCATGTGCTCCATATGCTTACCAACTGCTTTCTTTGCACCTTCATGCCATATAAATGTTCTCATATATGTGTGCTGTAGCCTATATATCTCTACATCATATGAGATATATGTTGCTATTATCTCTACAATAACTCATATTACCACTTCATCATATGTATGTATTATGTATATATATATATATATTATATATTATACACTCTCTTTTATATTTTTTTATATGTATATATAACATATACATATAATATATATTTTATATATCCCATATCTCTCATATCTTCTATATCATATACTTTCTATATACTTATCACATATATGTATATATAATATTAATAATAATATATATGCCCTGCCTTTGCTGCCACGCCTACCTGTCAGCAGGCGTGTGAAAAAGAAACATACTTGAGAAACCACGTACGATACCGAGCACTCTGATCAGGCTAAGCAGGGAGGAAGTTATATTGGTTCCCATTTTTATCCAAGTAAAGATCAAGAATAATCATAAAAGACAAAGGATAAGGAAGAAAAACAGTCATAAAATAATTTGAAAATTACCACAAATAGGGGTTCGCATTTTCAATTCAAGAGGAAACTCTATATCTGAACCCCAAGCCAACAGTAGATTTGCAACTGCTGCGCCACTGGCCAGGGGTTTGGGGGATAAGCGCATAGGTAACGCCGCACGAATAAGCACCACGATGAGCTAAATTCAATACGGCAGCTCGGGAGAAGCGATATGTGTCATGGAGATTTTAAATGTTGCTTTTTGGCCAAGAGAGGGGAGATCAGCTAACTGAACTTCTTGTTTAGTAAAATAACATTTACTAATATCACAATAATATAATATTTTGTCATAAACTCAAAATTATAATGAACTTCCATTTTATTGAGATGGGATCAGTTTAAAACATTATTATGTTTTGCATGTCTCTTGACATTGAGACCTTTTCAAATTGCTGAAGTTTAAAAGGTATATAAGCAATATTATTAGTGAAATTTGGCATTCATTTTTAAATTTTTACTGTAAATTTTTAACAAAACTTTATATGATAATAGCCATTCAAGATTTTTTATCATATTAAACTAGAGGGGTTATCTTACAAGCTCTTATTAAAGCTTTAAGAATTCCAGCATCACTCTATTATGATTTTTCAAATGTTGAATTTTTTATTTATAGGCTCTTGTTTGAACAGAGAAATACTATCAGCACGATGGAAGATTCCCGACACAAGTCTATGACGGCAAGAGTGTTAGCCAAAAATTTTAGAGCACACCACCACTTAGGACATTTGACCATATTAATGTTAGTACCTCTTTTGCCATATATATATCTCCCATATATACTGTATCTTTACCACCTACGCCACCACTACCTGCCACCACACTACTCTTCTATTGCCATATAGCAGCACCACTTCTACTTACCTGCACTCTGCTTGCCCGCCGCCGCCACCTTCCATATATCTTCTGCCTACCTCCCTCTCTGCTACTATACTATACCTCATATTCCTGCCACCACCTCTCCTTATATATAAGTACTTGATGTCACAGAAGCTAGGATAGCGGGACACCAGGAGGAGAAACAAAAGACAAAGAGGTAAGAAGCAAGGAGGAAAATGGGAAGGAGAAGAAATTTACTTTGATCTTTTGTCAACACAGAGCTTCCACTAGGAGGTGACTCCAAAGCACTGAGGCTTCCAAGAGAGGAAGAGAGACCAGGCCTGCTAGAAAAGAAATGGATGGGAGGGAGCAGGAGGTGGTGATTCTTTCGACTGAGTCTTAGCTGGAAAGAAGGGGAGGGGGAACTGCATTTGCAACTTATGACAGCTGATTTACCTCCAGCCATTCACTTTGTAGTGCCCAACAGCTGAGCAGAGGATAGGGCTGCATTGAGCGCGCGGGCAGTTCGGAGGAATCAGCTGAAAGGAAGTCATTGTCTCGAGCACCTGCCGTTGTAATACCTATAAAAAAGAGATTGGGGACCAATATTAACTAGCAGAGAAAGAGGGTCAAGGGAATTAGAAAGTATTGGACAGTTTATTAGTCTCTTAGTCTTGCCTCAACACTATCCAAAAGGAGGGTGGAACCGGATCCACCACAAATGTGATAGCAGTATTCCATACAAGGGCCGAATAAGACTTTAATATAACTGGAGTAACTGAGCAGAAGAAAAATTTACGCAATCTGAACAGAATTCCCAGCTTTATTGAGACCATTTTAGCAACCGATTTGATATGAGGTCTCCAAGACAATTCACTATTTATGTTCAGTCCATGAATATTTATGTTGTTTACAGGTGAGACATTAGAGCCGTCGAAGGGTATAGGAAAGTTGGGAGGTGTTTTAAAGAGGGAGATATGAAGAAGTTGAGTTTTTAAAGAGTTGAATTTCATAAGAATGCGGTTAGCCCACTGAGAAATTCCTACCACATCGGCAAGAATTAAATCGGAAAACTGTAGACGAGAGGCAACTCTAGATACAAACGAGGGAGCACATTTGAAATGAGTGGAGGAATGGAGAGTTGACTCAGCAGCATAAGAGTGAACAAATTTAGAAGTCCAGCTGAGAAGACCGTTAAAGAAAAGTAGGAATAAAGGGGGAGATAAAACAGAACTCTGAAGAACACCACAATTAACAAGAATGGAGAAAGAGGTTGCTCCATCAACAAGAGATGAAATGGAACGATCTGAAAGAAAACTAAGACAAAGAAGTGAAAAAAAACTTCTTGAAAAAGTGAAGTTTTAGTTTGGAAGCACAACGAAGTAG
>JABUQX010144068.1:12500-15000 GCA_015478945.1 Trachelipus rathkii
ACAAAACTTAAACTATTCACTTTTCCAGCATTTCTCTAACAGTGTTAATTTTCATTATCCCTTAGTAATATTTAACAAAACTTAACAAAAATTTATCATAACCTAACATAATTATCACTGACCAGCAAAGTTATTTCATAAGTTTTACTTTAAAAACAATGCGATGTTGCCAAATTACCGGTACAACCGCTATTCCCAAATTTCACTAGATTAGAATAAAATGTTATCACGAACAAGGCTGCGTCATTATATATCCAAATAACATACCAATACCCTACCTAACTTAATAACGTAACTTAGCATATCGTATCTAACATATGAACCTATGAATAATTACCAATGTCTCTCAAGTACCCGACAAATCAATACTGTTAACATAAAATACATTCCCAACGTAACAAAGTAACTTAACATGTAAACCTTTAATCGTCATAACCTACCAAGACTGAACATTACCAACATATCTAACATGCTAAACTATGAATAACAACTTCGACCATTAACAAATTGCTAATACTATCAAGACACTAACATTTGGAACGATGAAAAAGTTCTCAACCTAGTAATCATTACGTATATTACTTAACCTATCCCTACTTTTTCTATCATATCATCAGCAGCTAGCAGTATTATCTAACAAAACCCATTAACAAAGTGTCCAACCTATCAAAGATACCAACATCTTGAACTATGAATTTATCAAAGTGTCTTGCCTATTAAATAACATTTTGAACCACATGAATAAATGGGGACATTAACAAGAAGTTCTCTACAAATCTAACATTACCTAGCAACTTAACTAAGCCTACGTTTTCTAACAAATCATAGCAGCTAACATAAACTTAACATTTTCTAACAAAGCTAGTATAACCTAACAGATCTAAACCTTCTGAATAAATGCTAAATTTATGTCCAACCTATCAAAGAACCACGATATTTTCACATTTATTTTTCATTTACTTCAAATAACAAATTTAACTTAAGAAACGGTCCTTACGTACTCATGCCAAAGTAGTACATAACTCTGATCAACTATCCTACCTAACAATACTAGGGTTAATCAGACACTAACTATATGTTACCCTAAGGTCATATATACACATCTTTTTCATACCTTATCCTATATTTTTCACATATACATTTTCATTTGTTAAATAACAAATTTAAATTAAGCTCAGTATCATTACTCCCAACTTAGTACATAACTCTGGTCATTCCCTTTCGAAGATGTCTTGTACACCCTAACAAACTATCCTACCTAGCAATACTACGGTTAAACCCGTGTTACCGTAAGATCTTCACCTTCACTCATCCTACAAAGGATACTAAAATTAATTTTCACAAGTTCACTATTTAATAAAGTTCCTAAAGGAATTCACCTTTTTCCCACCAGAAGTACCATTTAGGATCACCCCTTGAAAGGTGTGAAGTCCATTT
Organism: Trachelipus rathkii; assembly: GCA_015478945.1. Lineage (NCBI taxonomy): Eukaryota > Metazoa > Arthropoda > Malacostraca > Isopoda > Trachelipodidae > Trachelipus > Trachelipus rathkii. The sequence goes on from JABUQX010144068.1 coordinate 13,938, forward strand.
AGGTCACCCCAGTGGAACTTCACACCCCTTTCCAAGCTCTACTATTTTATTTTAGGAAAGCTAAAATTTTAAACATATAAATTTATTTCATTTGTAATCTGGGTTCGAGAATGGTGAAAGTAAAAAAAATATTTTAATCTATTGGTAATTGACTATAATATATATATATATATATATATATATATATATATATATATATATATATATATATATATATATATATATATATATATATATATATATATATATATATATATATATATATATATATATATATATATATATATATATATATATATATATATATATATATAAAGGGCTCATATATTTTGGGGTCAAAATATGGAAAATAGTACTTTTAATGAAAATGTAGGAAAAAGTAGGAAAAAATTTTAAAAAAGTTGGTCAAAAGTAAGAAAGTGTCTTTTTAAATTATTAATTGTTTTTATTTTTTGGTATATACTATTTTTCCTACATATTTGTTAAAATATCCAACTTTCATGTTTATTTCGCTGTACTGGATGATTTTTTTTTTTATCCCCAACCAAATGTGCCGGATGAGGTTTCAGTTGAAATGTTTTCAGCCTCCGGTTCAAACATCAAACTTATTTTTGTTTCCAATTTAATACTAATAGAAATGAAAATTATGTTACAAAAAATTAAGCTTGGATGAGTTTTTTATATTATTAATCAAAATTATGTTCATCACAAAAATAAAACTTTACATTTGCAATCTTTAAAATTTAATCATTCTCTCAATGCTATATTAACTGAAGAAAGCTAATTGTAGCTAAGCTAACAAAATCAACTGGAACCCTCGATGAGGTATGGGTTTTTTTTCTTTATTTTATTTATATATTGGACATTCAAAAAAAAAAAAAGTTAATTTGGTCAAACTCCTAGATTTCATCCGATTTGGACCAAACAAAATGTAAATAAAAAGGCGCCATTCGGGTATCTCTAAAACGTTCATTTTGGGCGTTTTTCAGCATCTCTATTCTCTATATTTGCTAAGATCTGTTTAATTTGAGCTTTACATTGCTTTGAAAATTTTTTTTTGGTC
>JABUQX010144069.1:0-7500 GCA_015478945.1 Trachelipus rathkii
AGTTATTACATATATATTATATATTATATTATATATTATATATATTATTATTATTATTATTATATATTATTAGATATATATATATATATATATATATATATATATATTATTATATATATATATATATATACATAAACATATATATATATACATATTATATATATATATATATATATATATATATACATATATATATATATATATATTATATATATATATATATATATATATATATATATATATTTATGAGAAATTTAATACTCTTGCCTATATTTTTGTTGAAATAGGGAAAAAAATATTATTATTTGCTTTTATTGAAAATAAACATTTCTTATTCAATATGTATTTACTATCCCTATTTCAGCAACTTTGGAATTGGTAAAGCATGAAAAAAAAAAAGTCCCATTCTGAAAAATTGCAAAAACCACTCCTTTTCCTGTTCCCCTCATGTCTCTATTACACATATAATATATTTTATTCCTGTATCACCTAGAAAATAACTGCCAAATATGATGAGCCATCTTTTCAAAACATGTTAGTTTCTTACAACAGATTTTTGAAGTATCCAAGTAGAAAATAAACATGTTCATTCAATTCTAAATAATATTTAAAATAATACTAAAATACAAAATTTGCTACCCGGAACAACTGCAAAAGGTTCAAAACAAACACCAGCCTTAAAATTAAGACAATTATAAAAAGATTTCCAAAATGTGTGGTGCAAGGACCTACGCGGAATCGTGGACGTATGTTTTGAACACGCGGAGTCGCGAGGTTAAAGAACCATGTATAGATTTCGCCCGCTCAAAATGCTCCTAAACACTGATGCATACCGATCGATCTGGCTTATTCTTTATAAACAGGTCTACCATAGAACCATAAAGTCAACTCCTTAGAGATAAAATAAAAAACTAGAGGACGTATGGCACATATGGGTGAAAAAGAAAACAAAATAAAAGATAATTCAGGAATAAAGGTAAACGATTATGTAAGAGTTTCTCGAACAGAAGAAAGGTTTAGAAAAGGATATGAATCCGGTTGGACTACGGAAGTTTTTAAAGTCCACAATATCCAACCATTCAGTCGTGATAGTTTAAAGTTATATTATCTGGAAGATTTAAATGGTGAAAAAATAAAAGGCGGAAAGAAATACAAATTCCTAGGTTCAACCCTGTAACTCACGAATATAAAATTGAAAAGATATTAGCTACGAGAGGTAAAGGAAAAAATAAGCAGTTACTTGTGAAATGGAGGGGATATCCTGCCAAGTTTAATACTTATATAAAAGCAAGTGAAGTTAAGAATCATTAATCAGTTGTCATTATAATCATGGAGAGTGTAGATCACTTTTATATAACTCTCCCGTCTTCAGCCTCCTTGGATTTACATCCTGATAATAAACTCTCGGATTTTACAACTGTGTTAATGAATCCTATACAACTTGAAAGAGAGGCATACGAAGTAGGATTATGTGAAATGATATTAAATACGGACATAGAAAATTTGCCTCACAATCTATTCTGGATGACGGTGTACAGAAGTGTAGAATGTGTTGAAACTATATTACAAGCGGAAGGTACTCGTTTTCTGAAAAGAACTACAATTGCCAAAAAGATGAATACGACCACACACACTTGCTACAAAAGAATACTTCATTGAAGAATTTGTTCTGCGACGGTCTTATTTTAAATCGGTGCCTGCTATTTTTAGTCATTTAAACGTTCTCTTTGATATGAGTATTATGTGTAAGGATCTGGTATACAAAACTGAAATGCGTACCTATGAAGATAAAGTAATAATATCTTTAAGTTCAAAAGTAAATGTAAACCTACGAGACCGGGACATGTTTTTTCTCGAACGATCACCATGGCAACGCAAACATATTCGTAGACGTGATGCTGAGTTGGATATACTTCATGATATCCCTACTATGTTGAAGAGGGTTATACTATCTGTGGAGAATAACCGCATGACTCCCCATGAACAAAAAGATGAAGCAGATCGAGTACTGCATTATACATGTACCCCATCCGAGATGCTCAATCATCCAGGTATGGCTTATGTATATACAAATATAATTGATCATCAACATGTAGGTAATACTAAAGCTCCTTTATTAAGAGTAGTATATTTTCCCAAAGAGAGTAAAGTTATAACATTCCCTAATGTTCATTATCTACCTCTGAATAGATCAAATTTTGACTCTGTACGCATGCATATAAAAGATGTAGAAGGAAATCCTTTTCCCTTTACACACGGTGCATTGTTATGCAAAGTTCATATTAGAAAGAAACAGATGCAGTAATTACAGCATAATGGAATATATAAGAGGTGTAGTCAGATATATTTTTCATTCATTAACATACTCTCACAGTGTAAAGATAGTATAAGAAAGATACTCCTGTAATAATGGACGAAGAAAGGGTATTCAGGGGAACAAAAATGCAGAGGGGGTATGGTCTTGGTGGATTTTTTGCCAAGCTATGGAGAAGTGCTGCAAGGCCTCTACTCAGGAAAGGCGGTGAATATATAGGTAAAAAAGCTATAAGAACAGGTTTGCATACTATTCAAGATATTGCTGCAGGAAATAATCCTCGTACAGCATTAAAAAGACGTATAGCCGATGTTTCAGATGAGATGTTGGATGATGTTAAGCGTAAAATAAGACGTAAAATGTCAGGACAAGGTCGAGGGAACAAGAAGATTGTCATAAAGAAAAAGGCTAAGCGGAAAAAAACTCTAAAGAAAAAATGTATTGATGTATTTGCTATTTAATTACTAACTGATAACTTTTATACGAGCTGTGTATATAAGTAAGGTTTTTCATGAAAATGTTCATTATACGACCAGAGCTCGCACATGCAAGATGCATTTCCTTCATCCTTCTAGTCCTGATTGTTGTAAGAGTGAATTGGATCTCTTCTCCATGAACCCTACACAGATTAGCGTTAGCGAGTCCAACTTTCAGTATTAATCCTCTGCATTCAATTACCAATACAGATGTTCCTCTAGAGTTCAATATTCCAGGCACTTCTGATCAATACCTAGACCCCTCTAATGTGTTTTTATATGTAAAAACGAAATTGACAAAACCTGATGGTACAGATCTTCCTACGGGTGATGACCATATAGTATATACAGAATCAAATTTCCTGTATACATGTTTCACCCAGGTTGAAGTCTATCTTAACGGAACTTCACTAGGTGCATCAGCTGCTAATTATCCTTATAGGAGCTATATAGAACATTTGTTAAATTATTCAGACGATGCTAAGCAATCTCATCTCAAATCATGTGGTTTTTACAGTTTCAAAGATGAAGCTGCACATATAGATAAAGCAGCTAAAGTCATAAATAATACTTATGAATTTTACGGACGATTAAATGGCGATATCTTCTCAAGATAAAGATCTATCTCTGCCCATCTGCAGATACTAGAACTGATTTTGCCCACTATTCAACCTAACTGCCGTAACACGCAACCCGCTCGTTAGCCTGTGTCCTAGAAACCCTGCTTTCAAACTCGTCGGAGCTCACTTCTGCTGCTGTGCAGAAAGCTAAAACATTCACATGCTGACATTTGAAATTGGAAAATTCGCTTTTGAATATTACATACAGCAAAGTAATCTTATTAAGAGTTGAAACCAAGATATGATCATCAATGATTGTCTGAGTATCAATATCCCTAACATTGTGAACGGAAATTTACCACAGAAAGTAATAAGGATTGTGGAACATGAAGCCTACTCCGGGAATTATAAAAAGTCACCCCAATTCACACCTTTCGACTTAGGGGGCATCAGTTGCATGAACATCACCCCGGACGTGATCATGGAAAGCCAGCCACATGAATCCTTGATAACCATCTCCCGGTACTGCCATCTTCACATCCAGGCCACAATACTGTATCATGTAAATGATATGGAATATTTCAAATCATGGTGCTAATGCTGAAAACAAAGAAAATGCAAATTTATATGCGTATGATCTGGTAATAACCTCAGCTTGTAACGCCTATCATTTAAACATTTTGAGAAAGGGCACCTTAGGACTAAGTCTCTCTTTTGGATCGATTCTACAATCACCCATCACTGTAGTGGTCTATCTTGAGCATCCTCAACTCATTGAAATTGACAGAGTACGCAACGTACTTTTGAATTATTAAAGATGAATGAAGAGGAAATAAAATCGGTGTTTAAAAATGAACCTCGCTTTTTAGGTGTGTTTGCTATTAACGAAATAAACTCTGTAAAGTTGGAGAAGGACACCTGCTTCATATTCAATACATTGCCTCGTCACATCACCTCAACAGGACATTGGATTTCCGTTTATAGAGTAAAAAACGATACTGTTCACATAATTGATTCTTTGAACTTAAAATTTATAATGTAAGCTGTGTAAAAACTATGTCTTACCCTGTTCAGCCCTTATATTCCAATTTATGTGGAGTCTATTGTATTTATTTCATTATATGTTTTTTAAATAATGTATGTTTTAATAAACTTGTAAATATATTTGATGCTAAAAATTTGTATGTCAATGATTTTATAGTTTCTGATTATGTAATAAATGCTTTAAAATGAAAAACGCGATTTTACTTCCCTTAAAACTCTTATATATAAAAAGTTTTTAATAAAATTTTCGTGCAATTTTATTAAAATAAAATGTTATATTTAATCAAACCTCGGTGGTTCTTTTCTTATTCCACATTTATCAACAAAAACAACATCAGTTCACAAAATGTGGAAACTAACAAGTGCTAACAAACAAAATATAAAAGAAAACATAATGTTAATAAATATATGAGTTAAAGCAGTAGCTAGAGAGTTAGCTTTCAGAATGCGTTATGAGTTAAAGCAGTAGCAGTGAGTTAAAGCAGTAGCTATAAACAAAAAGAGATACTATCCCCTCCAGGTGTCAGGCAAACACCTCTTCACATGACTGAGCGATCGCTATATCGCGTATTAGCCGCAAAGCAGTACGCTGCTAGCAGAAATAAAGCCAAAAGCAGAAAGCTTAAAGCAAAGTGAAGCAGAAAGCTGGAAGCAAAGAAAACACAGTCAGTTTATAGTAAGGGCAGAAAGTTAAAGTAGTAAAGATGAGTTAAAGCAGTAAAGAAGTAAAGTAAAACACGAGTTAAAGCAGTAAAGCAGAAAGTTAGTAGTAAAGCAGTAAACACATACTAATCCTCCGTGAAAGTCATGGGGTAATAACACCTCTATTGTATCATCAAGCTGAAGCAAGTATTCTTGGGCCAGCACAAAAACAACGTGAACAGAATGACTCGCAGTATAGCCAAACCAAAATTTTTTGGAACAGTTTCACATTGACAGACGCACTGCCCACGCAATTTTTGCGTTCCGCCACGCACGCGGCGGCGGTTACGTGGAAATATTGCGCCTGCGGACGCACGCGGCGGCGGTTACGCGGTAATTTTGCGCCTGCGACGCCGCGTTACCGCGATGCCCACCGGCGACTTTGACCTGTTCCCACCTGCTCTCATTGTCTCATAACTGGGCAACTCTCAGACACATATTCCTGTCTTTTTCTCACGGCGCGATAACAACACCTCATGTAAAAGCACCTTGCAGCCTTGTATTATACACCAATTGATTCTCTATATAAATTTTATTGTTTATAGGTAGACACCTACATTATGGGTGGGCATCGGGGATCAGTGAGTGCCAGTGCGCTGCCTGCAAACAGCCGCCACTCACGGCAAACCACTCGGCACCATAAAAGGCCCGCCCCGGCACCAATGCTTCCATTTCACCTACACTATTACACTCATCATAGCAACAAAACCGCACCGCCCCACCAATATCTAACACCATAGAACACCACTACACAGAACATCCCTAGGTACTTTTACGGTGTGATTGGGGAAGGTCCATCAAAGCCATCATTAGCGTGGGCCGCAAAATTCGCTGACCCATGGTATATGGCAGCAGGTTAAGGACGAAACATTTCAAGTGGTCATCAAACAAGGTAAAGACGTCAAAAATACACCAGATAAGCCCTTAAAGAAGCCCAAAATTACTGTAATAAATTCTGACCCACGGTATAGCGGTAAAAGCCGTGAAATATCATGGTCAAACAAGGTAAAGACATCGTGTCAGGCTAAGCTCCTGCCGCAAGATCGGCAATCACTGTGGGTCAAATTGACCCATGGAATAACACAAAGGGTTGGTTTAGGTAAATTTCCAAGCCACAAAATGACCCATGAAGACCAAAGGTAGCCGCCAAAATTACTGTGGGCCAAAATTGACCCATAGATGGTATCTGGCAAGGTGGTCAAACAAGGTAAAGACATCAAAAATAGGGCTAAGCCCCTAAAGGAAGATCAACAAAATTACCGGGCAAAATGGCCTAATGGTCGAAGCAAACAAAGAAAAATAGGGGGTAATACATTGCACACAACGGATGCTGATCGCAACTGTTTACAGCACCCTTCTCTGAAAGGGTGCTAAAAATTATTAGGCTACAAAAAATTAGGGCTGCCAAAAATTAGGGTTGCCAAAAATTAGGTGCCAAATACCGGGCCAAAATGACCCATGGAATAATTTTGAAGGGTTAATGAAAAAGGTAAAAGGTAAAGGCCCAAAAAGGTCAAGGTCAGGTGGGGTAAAAAAAAGGTCAAGCCCAAAAAGGTAAGGTCGTGCAAGCACAATAAGGCAGGTAAAATTGGGCTCAAAAGCCTCAGGTTCCTGACGTTGTGGTCAAAATGAACAAACACGAGCAATAATGTCTCCTTCCTACTACTTATATATATATTAAAATTCTGAAACGTTTTCGTTATTATATTCTTTTAGGTTTGTTATTTTATAATATATATATATATATATATATATATATATATATAAGAGTATATATATATATATATATATATATATATATATATATATATGAGTCTGTAAAATATTAAATAAAATATATATATATATATATATATATATAGATAGAGAGAGAGAGAGAGAGAGAGTAAAAAGCAATATTGTTTCTTTCCCTTATAACCAAATAGAGCCCTGACTTAATTCGTCTTTCGTATGTACAAAAACAGAATCATCTGTTGTAATAAATGACCGGAGGGAAATCTTAAAGCCAAGTCCTCACGCAAACTTTGAAATTTGATCAAACGTTCGCCTCTGCCGCTGCCGCAAGCTTTACAAAGCGCCGTTTATTTTGGTCAATGTTCGGTTGTGAAACGTTCCTTTGAAAAAAGGTCTTATATATAATTTTGTTTTTGAGAATATAGTTGATGGCTTCTTTAACTTTGGGGTTGTTTGTTATAATTTGTTTTTGTTTTTTTTTGGCTTCTGAAGTTCGTTCCGTTTTCGATTTTTATTATTGTTATTGTTGTTTATTATAAAACTCCTGATATTATTGTTATTGTTATTATTGTTTTGGTGTATTTTTCTTTTAATCAATATAAATTGGATTTTCATTTAATTTATTCAATCACGAAGCGCTTACAAATTTTTGAATTTTGTTTTTAATTTA
>JABUQX010144069.1:12500-15000 GCA_015478945.1 Trachelipus rathkii
ATATATATATATATATATATATATATATATATATATATATATATATATATATATATATATATATATATATATATATATATATATATATATATATATATACATATATATATATATATATATATATATATATATATATATATATATATATATATATATATATATATATATATATATATATATATATATATATATATATATATATATATATATATATATATATATATATATATATATATATATATATACAGAGTAGAGAGAGAGAGAGAGAGAGAGAGAGAGAGAGAGAGAGAGAGAGAGAGAGGAGCTTCATTGGTAAAATGACTCTAAATGGTTGAATTTTTTAATCCACAATAATCTGACTGTGAACTGTTGTGTTCAGGAATTTCTTTGAACCAATGTACTAGATTAAAAACGTACCTGATTTCCTTTATGACATAAGGTCTCGATAGAACCAAGGTAATTCAAGAGGTACCTTTCCTTTTTAACTTTTGGCACGGTCGGGTCAAAATCGGAGTAGTCGACGTCCGTGACGTGAGCGGCAGGAAATATTCCTTGCTGACCGGACCGAAGATTTACTCCTGTAATTATATGTATAATAACATTAGCTAGCTATGCAAAGGAGAGCATCACGAGCTCTCTCGGCGAGCGGTTGGCTTGCCTTGAACTCGTGATGGCCTGAAGAACATTATTTTGTCTTCCTTAGAGGGAAGACACTATGGGGGGGGACATATTCAAAAAAATGAGTTGCGAGCTTTCGAGCTGATGGGTTGGTTGTTCCTCTCTGAAGATTAACTAAGGCCTTTTTTTTAATTGTTGAAAACAAAAAGAGAAATTTCGCGGGGAAATTTCCACAGTGGAAAACATGTCTATAAAGTTTCTCTCTTATGATCGAACCCGTGACCACCACCATATTTTTTTTGTCAATCTTTAGAAAAGGTACATACTAGGGTTGGCCAGTGATGTGTAGTGTGTGGTACGCTAATTCTGATATGGTGCAGTGCGTTGTGAAAATAATAACTAATGGTGCGGTGACTGGTACTCTCACCGTGGTGCGATGCGGTGCAGAAAATTAATGTACTCGATCAACCCTAGGTCAAACCCTATTTCGATCAACCCTAGGTCATACCCTATTTCTGGTGTAAAAAGGTCCTCTCAGAAACCAAAGAAAAGAGTAAAGTAGTGAATGAGTTTACGCTTGAGTTGCGTATACGGTAACGAGTCAGACTCGGCGGGGGCGGGGCGAAAGTTTCTAGGATTATATCTAGAAAGAAAGTTTCTAGATAAGATTCCACCTCTATTACGGGCAATCAATATACCCTTTAGGTGGAAAAACTCTTTCATAACAAAATAAAAAAATAATAAGTAAATTAAGGCTGTTCACATAATAATAATAATAATAATAATAATAATAATAATAATAATAATAATAATAATAATAATAATAATAATAATAATAATAATAATAATAATAATAATAATAATAATAATAATTTCTATAAGTCTAAGAAGACGTGAGCAAGTGACTATCGCTTAGATATTTGGGAGAGAAAAAAAAGACAGTCTGAAAGTTAATTGGACAAAGAATAAAGTTCATACTATAACGAATCTTAAGGTGATATATGGTGTTGGTGGTAGGCTTCTGAATGGAATCAAAAGTATGTATGAGGATAGTGAGGCGTGTGTAAGAATAAATGGTGTCAAAGGTGATTGGTTTAGTATTAATAGCGGAGTGAGACAGGGTTGTGTTATGTCTCCTTGGTTATTCAATTTATATATGGATGGGGTTATGAAAGAATTAGAGGTGGGGGTGGCAGGAAATGGTGTTAGAATGATGGAGATGAGTGGAGGGTACCCTACCTATTATATGCGGATGATTTGGTTCTTTGTAGAACTGAAGAGAGCTCTGAGAAGATTGGTAGAGATTTGGCAGGGTGTGTAAAAGGAGGGGCTTGGTAAACGTAGATAAGAGTAAGGTTATGGTTGTGAGGGAGGACCTCAGTGTGAAGTTATGTTAGATGGTGAGCAGCTGGAACAAGTGTCTGAGTTTAAATATTTAGGGTATGTGTTGGATGAGAAGGGAACGGATGATGCAGAGTGTAGTAGGAAAGTTGTGAATGGCAGGAAGGTGGCTGGTGCAATTAAATCGTTGGTGAATGTAAAGGGACTAAGTCTTGAGTGTGCTAGGGTCTTACATGAGGGTATGTTGTTACCTGTGTTATTGTATAGTAGTGAGACTATGGTCTGGAATAAGAAGTATAGATCTAAAGTTCAATGTGTTCAGATGGACAATCTGGGCGTACTAGGTGAGAAGAATTGATAAATGAGGAATGAACGTATTTAGAGAGTTGTGTATAGAAGAAAAGGTAAACGAGAATAAATGAAAGTATTTGAGATGGTCAATTGCGTGGAAAGGATGCCAAATGATAGTCGGTTGGTTATGGATGTGTAGTGGTGAGTGTGTTGGGAACCGACCGGTTGGGAGACCGAAGAAAAAGTGGAT
>JABUQX010144070.1:0-5000 GCA_015478945.1 Trachelipus rathkii
GTTGTACTTCGTTCAGATATAGATTTGGGTGTTTAACCGTTTTTGGATTTATCATTGAAGCAACTTAACGTTTTTCTAGTATACTTCAACATATATATATATATATATATATATATATATATATATATATATATATATATATATATATATATATATATATAACTATATATATATTGAAGTGGCAAGCCGAGTAGATGGCTTGAGTGGCTTATATATATATATATATATATATATATATATATATATATATATAATATATATATATATATATATATAGATAGATAGATATACATATATATATATATATATATATATATATATATATATATATATATATATATATATTTATATATATATATATATATATAAATATATTTATATATATATACAATGTATATAACTTCTAACTATGTATATATATATATATATATATATATATATGTATGTATATATATATATATATTTGTATATATATATATATATATATATATATAACTCCCTCTTTTCTTTATATATATATATATATATATATATATATATATATATATATATATATATATATATATATATATATATATATATATATATATATATATATATATATATATATATATTATATATATATATATATATATATATATATATATATAAATATATATATATATATATATATATATATATATATATATATATATATATATATAATAACATATATATATATATATATATATATATATATATATATATGTCTACCTTACAACACTTTATCATAACCTAAAATGCGTATACTAGGACATAATCTAGATAGATCGTCGTTCCCCCAACGGAGACATAACCTAGATTTATTGTGGTTACCGTCAACGCAGACCTAACCTAGATTTATTGTGGTTGCCCCCCCCTAAACCTAACCTAGACAGTTTTTTAAGTAAAAAATTGTGAATATTTAGCTTTAATAAGAAAAATAAATTTTATAAAAACAATAAGTATGATTTTTGCATATATATATATATATATATATATATATATATATATATATATATATATATATATATATATATATTTTCTCAACAAGTTTGAAATTTTTGTAGGCTTTAAAAAAAATTTGAAAATCTTTCATCTCTTCTAATGTCAGCAAGCCATAAATTTTTTCTGTTGCCGAAAAATATTATTTACATAATTTACAATAAAAGTTAAGTTTCTCTCCTTGTTTGGTAAACTGACATAAAATATCAGAGTGTATACAACTTTTTTATTCTAAGATTAACTTGATAGATTGAAAAAGCAAATAAAGTACTTTCATCACCTATTAAATCATTAACATATAAAATAGACATTATTAGTCATTGAAACACATGTTCACAGAAACAACATATCTTAAAACTGAAAACTAATAATGTTTCCCATAGTCTATTTATTAGCCTGCCATGTTGCCAGTCTCCTTACGATATTGGCATCTATTGCCAGATTTTCCTATACTATACCAACATACGAACATATATATATATATATATATATATATATATATATATATATATATATATATATATATATATATATATATATATATATATATATATATATATATATATATATATATATATATAAATAAATATTTATATATATATATTTATAGATATTTATATACTATAAATATAAATATATATATATATATATATATATATATATATATATATATATATATATATATAAAACTCACAAATATATATTAAGCTGAGTCTGAGTTTGACGCAAACTCTCACGTCAGAGTATGACGTCACGCAGTTCACCTATACGTACATACGAACGAAGTTCCGTTTAAATCTACATAAATACATACCATATATATATATATATATATATATATATATATATATATATATATATATATATATATATATATATATATATATATATATATATATATATATATATATATATATATATAATAACATATGCTATATCTTCTTATATATATATTTTAGTGTTTTCAAATGGACAGTATACAATACGAGATGGTTATCGATGTTCTACAAACAAAGCGTTTCTCCTTCCTGCTGGAAAAAGAAAAAATTTAGATATTGCAAAACATTCTCACGTTACCAAGGTAAAAACTATTTTAGCATTTATATAATTTATGAATCTTTTTACTATAAAAATTGAAATAACTAAAAGTAACAACTTGTAAACTAACTTTTGCTGGTAAAAAGAAATGAATTGGATTTTTATGAAATTATAGGTTAAATTTTCTTTAGGGAATGGATTTAAGCTTCATAACTTTCAAGCTTAGAATACTATACTGTATTTAAACTAAAATTGAAATCGTAAATCCGAGAAAATATTACACGATTTTCGAAAAATTCTCCACAAGGCTGAAATGTTCTAATCCTCCCTTTTTTTCAATCATTGAATGCAAGATCTTCGTAAAAATGAATAAGGCACAAACACTGATTCTTATTAAGTTAATAGCAGTTAATGAAGCAAACATTCGCTCTGTTTACCGAAAGACAACTTTTTTTTTTTTTTTTTTTTTTTTTTTTTTTTTTTATAGATTAAATTGTTTAAAATAAAAAATTTTATTCTGTGAATGTCGGTTTCTGACTATCTTGTACACACAGTGCCTGGAGAAAATGCAACATTATATATATATATATGTCAGACTAAAGGGAGGGGCTTCAGTGCAAACTATGTTAAAAACTGCAAAATTTCATAAAAATACCAATTTTCCTTCGGATCATGTCGTTTATCTGCCTCCACCTCCATATACATATCAATTTCATGGATTCGAACGCATTTCATAAAAGTGAAATAAAATTGTGTAGAGTCATATTTAAACTATAGTAATAAACCAACTTCACCCCTTTAAAAATATTTTTAAAAAAGTTAAATCTATGTAAACTAACGTAACTCAACATAACCCTACTTAACGTATCATAACCTCACTTGACGTAGTTTATTTTTATATTTATAATTTGTTTCACTTTGCATTGCTTAGGAAAAATAGTGGTAATAGTCGGTTTAAGGGTAATGTATCAATATCGATATTTTAGAAAAGATAATCGATTTTATAATATTGCCTTTCGTTTGAATTACAAAATGTGTTTGAATGCATGCAATCGATATAAAAAAAAATAAAAAGAAAAAAAATCGTAACTTAAGCACACATTTATACATAAATATAAAATATTATTGGCAAATATTAAAATTGTGATCAGTAGAAAATTTTGCGAGTATGTTGACTCAAGCCGCGTTCGTCGACTCGCGCTGAATTCGTGAAGCGATTGAGTCACTCTCTCTCTCTCTCTCTCTCTATATATATATATATATATATATATATATATATATATATATATATATATATATATATATTATTATATATATATATATATATATATATATATATATATATATATATATATATATATATATATATATATATATATATATATATATATATATATATATATATAAATAATGAATCGTAACTTATTGGAAGACACCTCCAATCAGTGTAAATGTCTTTTGAAATCTGTTTAGTCTCAAATCCTGATTATGTATGAACATTGGTGATGAAAACAAGTTTAATTGACTAGACCTAGACTTTGTCTTTTACTTGCAGTGATTCATCTTTTTTGAGAAAACTCACCCTCGTCGTCCACCTAGAGGCCCGACGACCCCGACAACTGATATCTCTACAATTTCCAGGAGTGATTAATTTTAAATCATCACCTCTCTGCTAACATATATATATATATATATATATATAACAACAACTATATATATATATATATATATATATATATATATATATATTTTTAAATGCAATATATATAAACATGCATATATTTATACTATATATATATATATATATCATTCAAATGTTTGAATTTTATTTAATTTTTCATAAATTTTATTTTAAATAACACATTTAAGTTAATATATACGTAACTATAAACAAATATTTCATTTTTAAAAAATTATTTTATGTAAATTTAGCTGAAGCCAATGCCACTCTTACGGAAAAACCAATCGATATCTGATAACATTAACTCAAACCGGACTATTACCAGAATCGTGCATCTGGCAACATACTCGCTGTTGTACATTTTGTTCGATAGCGTAGGTTTTAAAAAAAAAATTGACCTAAACTTAACTGGAAGCAGATAACCGACAAGAGCCTTTCCTTCAGTAATAGTATTTTCACTTTAGTAACTAAATATTTCACTTAAATTAACGTTATTATAAATACATACTTTAAAAAGATAAATAATTATAACTAATATCTCATATTTTCCAATATTTACAGTTTTTCCACAATGACATCCGGATTCAAATCTTAATTCGCCCCTACATCCGAAGATTGTACTAAATTTGAAGACAAAAAATAATATACTCAATTAAATTTACATTTTAGGTATTGATTGACCCTTCCACCAATCGTGCTTACGGTGTTCAGTTCTTCAGATACGGTGAATATCATGAGGTTCTTGCAAGGAAGGAAGTGTGTCTGCAGAGCTCTAAACACTCTCAACTCTTGATGCTGTCAGGAATTGGTCCACAAGATCATCTGAAGGATTTAAATGTAAACAATATATATATATATATATATATATATATATATATATATATATATATATATATATATATATATATATATATATATATATATATATATATATATATATATATATATGCTCTTTCTATGCTATATATATATAACCCTGCTGCTCTGCTATATATATACCGCCATTCCCCACATTTCTACAGAGTGGTGTCAGCTGCAAACATGATTTTCCAAACATGAACATAATCTGGGTTATACATTTAATTTTTTTAAATATTTTCTTATCAAAACATTTATTTCATGAAAAAAATCACTTTTGCTACAAAAAGAAAGATGGGAGAATTAAACAACTTATTTAAAAAAGACAGAACTTTTTTTTCGTCGTAATATAGAAGCCTTAATTAAGTTTAAGTGTTTCTATTTCAGCTAATAATACTCA
>JABUQX010144070.1:10000-12500 GCA_015478945.1 Trachelipus rathkii
TAGTAGTAGTATAATTAATTTTTTACTAATTCTAGGTCCTCTTTCTTCTCCTGGAAATAGTGTAAGGGCGTTTGTAAACTCCAAGTTCCAAGATCCTAAGAAATCCCACCCAGACTTACAGTTTGTTTTGACTCCTTTACCTCAAGCTTATAATGAAAACATTATGATAAACAAATCTCAATCGAGTAAAGAGGTATAGAAAAATCATTTCCTAATTTTTTTTATAGATAAGGAACAATCATTTTTAATCAGGATAATAGCTCCAAAATTTTAGTATTAAAATATGGCTTATAGAAGAAATATAATTAATATTCAATAGACAACAGGTAATTAAACTGTTTCCCAAAAAGGATACGCTCGGAAATATTTAATATCTAAAAACATAATAGTTTTAGGTCAATTGTATTATATTTATGGCTTGTTAAACAATTTTGAACCACTTAGAAAATTACCAAGTTTGGTATACATTTTTTTTCTTTGTATTTTTACAGTTAATTGCCAAAGCCGTGTTTAACATTTGTAAAATTTATGACATACAAAGACTTATTTTTAAAAATAATAATAATAATAATTTTTATTATTATTATTATTATTATTATTATTATTATTATTATTATTATTATTATTATTATTATTATTATTATTATTATTATTATTATTATTATTATTATTATTATTATTATTATTATTATTATTATTATTATTATTACAAATAATTATTTTTAAAAAATGCTTGAATTAAAATAAATGACTTAATTGAATGCCTTTGTCATAAAAATATAACAATCATATGGGATTGAAAAGGGTAATGGAAGGACAAAACCATTAAATTATGTTCTCATTGCTAACTATTTTTATGTTTAATAGAAAATATTCCTTAAAACTGGAAGGGTTAAAAGAAAAGTCGGAAATGGATACTGGTAAAAGGGTTCAAATGAAAGGGAAATCGAAGTGAAAATCATAGAAAGAAGGGTAGATAACGAAGGAGGAATGTTTAGAAATTAAAGCATTGTGTCAAATTCTATCGAAAGTATTCGAAATGCCAAGTGCCACACCATAAAGGTAACTGAAATACCGAAGGGCTGAAGACCAAAAATCAGGGACAAGAGAAGGAAGAATGCCAGTAGAACGTTTACTCCCAAAGCCATACTGGCGATCAGAGATAATCTTATAAGAATTGAGATGTTTCTAAATCTTTCTTTTAAGGGTGGATTAACGAACTTTAGAAAGAATGAAGTTAAAAGAAAGAGGAAGAAAGTTGAAGAGGGGTCCCCTTTTTTCGGCACAGGCTGATTGAGATCACGTTACCAGCAGAAAGAAAAGGTCAAAGTAGATAGACAGAGACAAGTAGTTTAGCAAGGTAGGATGAAAGCTCGTAAGCACAAATTTTGAGAACCACAGAAGGAATAATATTAGGACTCTGCGCCTTCTTAGTATTAAGTTCAGAAAGAGAGAAAATAAGGTAATTAGAAGAAATTTCAATATTAGGCATATATGGGTTGGAGGGGTGTGGAAATAGGAATTGCTCCAGAATAGTCAAAAGTTGAATTAGAGGCAAAGGTTTGGGCGAGGAATTCAGCTTTAGCGGAAGGTAAAGTAGCTGTTGTACCGTCGGAAGGTATTGGAGGAAGGAAATAGAATGACGCAAAGTTTGCCAAATAACAGATGAACTTTAGGAAGAGGAACCTTAAAGATTATTCCATTTTCTACAAATAGAAAAAGTTTTTAGTGTCGCGTAAAATAGATTTTGAACGATTCCGAGAATAAAAATTAGTTGCGTGTGTTTCTGGAGTTTGAATGCGACGATAATTCGTGGAGACAGTTTCTTTCTGGTGAATAACACTATGACAAGCTGAGTTAAACCAAGGCTTGGTAGGTAGTTGAACTGATGGAATATTGAATGTAGGCTTACATGTCAGAGAAGATCACCTCGATAATGCGCTCAACACACTCCGAGGGACAGCTCTCACGCAAGCATCTCGATAATGCTCTCAACACACTCCAAGGGACAGCTCTCACGGAAGCAGTAGTCATTCTATCGGGAATCAAAGAATATATACCAAGTTCCGATCAGTTAGCATCACCGAGGTATCAAAAACGTTTCCTCGCCGTTTCTTCGTCCTGCTACATTAGAGTACTCAAACACCGAATTTAAAATATTTATAAAAAAAAGTTCAAAAAGAAGAAGGCTCAAATCAGTGTAGAGGTTAATTGTCTACTGTTAGGCCTCAGTCCCGGATTCAAGATTAGTCTAATATGTATGAGCGTGGTAGAAAAGAACTTGTTGACCTGTTTAAACATAGCCATGTCTGTCCTTTTTACGCAGAAGTTCATCTTTTCGAAAATTCTTTGATTAGATGTATATTTGCTTTATTAGAACTTACTATAAAGCATATTTCTCCTAATATCATTATTTTTGGTAATCAGAGAAGTATTATAACAATGTTGTTCTAATAACAATAATTACTTGTCTTTTAATTTCCAATTTAATTTGTTAGAA
>JABUQX010144070.1:22500-27500 GCA_015478945.1 Trachelipus rathkii
TATATATAGTGATATATATGACATATATATATATATATATATATATATATATATATATATATATATATATATATATATATATATATATATATATATATATATATGTAGCACGAGATAATGAGGTCATTAATCAAATAAACATAGAATTAAATTACTCACACCTCGGTTACACTAATTAATAAGATGGAAGGTGTATTAAATAGATTTTGATGTTATTCTTTTATTAACATTCTTTTTATATTGTTATTTTTCACAGTTCATAATAGATAATTTTTATTTTATATAATAAATAAGGAGTGGGCCACAGACCCTTTAAATATATTTTCGTGAATACTTAAATCCCCATATTATATACAATTTATTTTGGAACAGTTTGCAATGTGGGGCATGTAATATAATGCCATGTTCATTACTAGATCTCGTTCACCGTTCTTTCTAATTTTTATATCTTATTATTTCACTTGTGATCAATACTACGTATCAAATCTGACACTTACAAGAGATCTTCTTTATAAGAACATTAATAATAATCTAACACCTTTAATTTTATTACAAAAGATATTTTGTGTGCCCGGGCGATGCCCGGGACACTTGTTGATGGCTTTGTTGTCTCAGCCTCACTAACTGGCTGGCGTCTTCTCTCCTTGGGCTTCAGATATTGCCGGGAGGAGAAAGACGTTCTATTGGCTGTTTCAATTTTAAATAACATACAAAAAGGAATAAACATAGTTATGTGTGTGATTTTATGATGTAAGCACATTTTTACCGTACATCATAGTACACATAACTGTTGGAGCTTTGTTTCTCCTTGTATAATAATAATAGCTTTTGCCTCCAAAGAGTTCTAGCTTTATTAATTACAATAAAGATTATAATAGCATTATTTTATAGTACGGTAGTCCGTACATATGATATATATATATATATATATATATATATATATATATATATATATATATATATATATATATATATATATATATATATATATATATATATATATATATATATATATATATATATATATATATATATATATATATATATATATATTATATAAATATATATATATATATATATATATATATATATATATATATATATATATATATATATATATATATATATATATATATATATATATTTCATATATATATATATATATATATATATATATATATATATATACGGCACTCTGTTTCTTTAATATTTGACAGGAGCTTGTCATATATTTCATTACTAAACCTTTGGTTAGAAAACCATACTTCCTGCCAACCAAAAGCAATGAAAGTAACTGGAGTTTCCAGTATTTCTCTCCAGTTGGGTAACAGAAAATAAGCAATAAGGGAATAAATTGCTCTGGAATTCCATCGAGCACTATGAATAGATGGTAGAGATTGCCAAATTATTTTGGGTAATTTGCGATTTTCTTTATATTGCCGAAATGCAAGGCAAAGAATATAAAGGAACCTAAAATCATCCCTCCATCCAGGATTTTCCACTACGAGCATCTCTACCTCTGGGGTATACGATTCTTTCAAGACCTCATTCCCTTCAGTTATCTCATCTATAAATGTATAATTTAAATTAGGACCTGTGGTATGCTTATTAAAATAGAAGTCAAGAACATGTCTTAGTATTCTGTCCAAAACGTGGTGTTGGCAGCCTATGTACTGAGGCATATTTAAACCCATTTGTAGCATTTTTTGCTGTATTCTAACTAAAACCCCATTCTTATGGCCAGTATTTACAGCAGTAGTGTCACAAATAATCATTTTGATACTAGACCATGCATCATAGTCATCAATAATACTACGAATTCCTTTAAATATATTTTCGGCGGAACCACTTTCACATCTAACTACTCCTAATTTGATTTCTTTAGTGGGACTTTGAAGGAATACAACCTGATACTCTTCTTCTTGCTTTATTTTTCCTTTTCCTGTTGGTAGCCTTTTTCCATCAAAATGCAAACAGTAATCTTTTTCTGTTGTAAGAAGATTTTTTATTTTCAACGTTTGCTCTTCTCCACATTTAATCATACGTTTGAAAATTCCAGACTGTGAAGGGGTTGGTAGATTTATTCCTTCTTGTGCAAGAGCTAAACAAACTTTTGATGCTTTATTAGTTGAAAGTGATAGGTCAGTAACTAATGTGGTTGCCACAGACGTACAATATTTCTTTTTTGCCTTAGGGGGACATTCATAGACGCTTACATTAGAACTGGTATCTGAATCGGCGGTTGAAGTACTTGATATGTCATCTTCTATGTCATCTTTTGGCACAGTTTTAGTAATTTTTTTAGTTAATCTCTTCCTTTTTGATGGATGAATCGAGGAAATTGGAGCTGGTTTATGAGTTGTGTAGCCTATTTTGCCTTCAGATTCGATCTGCTTTTCATAAAGTTTCTTGTCTTCTTGACACAACCATTGTCCTTCTGGCTTTGTAATATCAAATACAGAATTTAATTTCTTCTGAAATTCTTGTTTTGGATATCGTTGATTTCTCTCATATTCTCCTATTAGTTTTTTAATGCGAGCAATGATTGCTTGCTCACTAAGTATGGGAAAACTCATTTTCTTCCATAAATTAATTAATTCCTCATGAATAATTTTAACTCGTTTTTGCTTCGATTTTTCATTATCAAGTAGTGTATGGTAACATCCTAGAACATCTTTCTTTGAAGGTAACCTCACGTAATCTTTGAAATGCTCAATTCTTGGCAAATTTCTTTTATGTCCTTTAGTCGTACTTGGCAAGTTTTTGGCCCAAATTTTAGCATTCTTGTCTATTGTATCACGTGACTTAAAGTCAGCCATTACACTAAACTACTGAGTTCGATTACAATTACAAATTTTTATTATAGAATTAATCTGAAATATAAAACGAGAAATTAATTAAAAATGATTAACTTTCTAACAATAAAATTAAAAATAAGCAATTTAAATCTTAGGCATTGTTATTTATATAAATAAAGCACCAAAATTTCGAAACTGATATGCACGTAGCACATCCACCTCTCACGACAGTCATTTCAACACTGAAAGAAATTTTCTCTATTTGAGCGTGAAATGAAAATTTTTAATTGGCAGCCTGGGGCAACTTTTTTCAAAGAAATAAAAAATGAGCTTCACCATAATGTTTATTATTCATCATTTGCGACAACAGGAGATACAAGATTTTGCAAATTCTTTTTAGTCATAACCCTTATATATATATATATATATATATATATATATATATATAGATATATATATATATATATATATATATATATATATATATATATATATATATAGATATATAAATATATATAATATATATATATATATATATATATATATATATATATATATATATATATATATATATATATATATATATACCTGTGTGTGTGCATATGTTTGTGAAGTGAAAGATTTACAAAAGTCAGGGGCTTATTCAATTCTGCCAGAGTTGTGGAGAGTTCCCGAGGTATATCCAATTTGGAATACCGACATGTTTCGATACATGGGTTTTTGAGCAGAGATTAAAGGGAAGTTTGGAAATAGATATAGATAAAGAAGTGTGTTCCTGATTTACCAGTGTATATATGAAAGATTGATCGTAAAATGGTCAGTCAGAGAGTGCTGATACAGAGGAAAGTATGAGACTGTAGAGCTGGCTTGTCACACGTGAACCTTTATCATTAGAGGAGTGTGGTATGCCACTGAAGAACCTTCAGATGACCACCTGTCCGTTGTGATATCGATAGAATAAGAGGGGACTCAAAAATTTGATGGGTTGTAAGAGACTCGAGAGAGTTATTAAAAGCAGAAGAGTTAATAAGACAAAGAGCTCTCTCTCTCTCTCTCTCTCTCTCTCTCTCTCTCTCTCTCTCTCTCTCTCTCTCTCTCTCTCTCTCTCTCTCTCCTTATGGTCAGATCGAGCCAGTTTGATTTGTATTGTTGATGTTATCGTTGAGTGAAGATTTAGTGTAGAAAGATAGAGAAACTTCGTTTATGATACATTAAAAACAACCTTGTTCTTAATACCCCAATTAAAATTCGGGAAAGATTAGAGTTTAGTTGCTCCAAGTCTGCCTTTCTATCGTGAGCTAGTTGTTTTTGTAAGGAATATCTATCAAAATAAAAGGAGTAATGGAGGGTCTGCAAAGGAGTGAATAAGTAATGAAGAAATAGAAAGAATTTCATTAACGAAAGTAGAAAAAGAGTTGAGAAAGAAGAAAATCCTGAAAAACATCACTATTTATAGATGTAAGGGATGAACGATGGTGGTATTTAACAGCTGTTATAGAACGACTGGAAAAGGAATCAGATTGAAGGATATATACTGAAAGAGGGAAGTGTAGAAATCAAAGCTCTAAGCCAGACTCGGTCTAAAAGATTCACCAAAATGTTTAAGGTAAGAGGAAAAAGAAGAGAAAGATCACCATTAGAGTGCTTCTTACGAAAGCCATACTGGCAATCAGAGATAAGATTAGAATAAATGAGATGTTTCCAAACCTTCCTGTTAAGGATAGATTCTTAGATAGGTATAAGAGGTTATGAAAAGTACAAAAATGTTCAGTTCATTCCCCAAGACTATCATAGACAGGAGTTGGTAGCTGTACAAACTGCTCGAGGTTATTCTTAATAGAACAGGAGTCTCTCGATAGGACGATAGTTGTAGGGTTGAGAGGGGTCCTTCTCTTTGGGCACGTGCTGAATGAGAACACGGTTCCAATAAGAAGGGAAAGTCGAAGTAGAAAGACAGAAACGGAATAGTTTACCAAGGCAGGGTGCACGCTCGGAAGCACAAATTTTGAGAACCATAGGAGGAATACAATCAGAATCTTACTCCTTCTTAGTGTTTTAAGTTCAGAGAGAGCAGAAAAAAAACATCTTTAGGAGAAATTGAATATATTAGTTGGAGGGAGGTAGAGAAAAAAGAATAGCTCAGGAATTGTCTAAAGTGGAATTAATTGCAAAAGTTTGACCCAAGAGTTCAGCTTTAGCGGA